>LZPO01076366.1:28674-43056 GCA_001675575.1 Neotoma lepida
GGATGTGGATCTTAGATTAGAAGTAAAATGAAGTCAACATTTTCACAGTTCCTGGAGCAGTGCAAAGCGCCCAGGGAGGAGAGACACCCTATGCTTCAGAGTTGTTCCTATCCGTAGAAGAGATGTTACATCTGTGGAGCAGGACATGGAAGCAGTCTCCTTGGGGATGCTGTAGTAGACAGTAGATATGTGGTAAATGCTTTGCAGTCATGGAGGGGAAGCCACCTGCCCTTATGTGGGTGATCAGGAAACAGACTTGTGTAATTTGTTTCTCCTTTCGAGTAGTAGGGATGTTTGTTTTAGCCTGGCTTTACCTCGAAAAGCAAGTTGAGGAGGAGGAAATTGAGGACTTGAGGGCTGCATTAGTGGGACTCTAATCCCCTAAAGGGAAAAATCTTNACAAATCTCCCAATGAGTTGCTAATCCATCTCCTTCATTAACCAGGTAGGAAATTTCCCTGTTCCCGTCCTGGGATGACTCATTAGCCTCACAGCCATTTTCCTTCCCCTGGGGTCTGCTTTGAGATGACTCCATCGGGATTCTTAAGGTGTGCTCAGAGATTCAGGTCTGTTTCTTATAAATGGCTATCTGGGAATATGAACCATCCATGGCCTTTACCTTTCAGCACTTGGAGGTGGGGTTCTACACCAAACACATGACTAAATTCTATGACAGACTGTGTGTGTGTGTGTGTGTGTGTGTGTGTGTGTGTGTGTGTGTGTGTGTCACAGTGGGAAGACATGGCGTATCACAGACAATGCTAAGTGTTTTCTCCATCCCATTCTTCTGCCTTAGCATACAAAGATTACAGTTCTCAGTCTCCACTGAGGTTAAATTAGAGTCATACATTTGCATTTTTCTANTGGTTTGCATAGAAATTATATAAGCAACTTCCATCCTCAGCTTTAAAAAGTATTTAATCATGCACTACTCTCTTCCCTTACTGCAGCAACCCCATCAACTGGACATTAAAATAAATTTCATATGAAATAGAGAAATTTGAATCTCTTGAGTGGAAATTGTATCAGAGAGTCCTTGGTCTCACTGGACTTCACATAAACTAAGTTAAAGTGTGAGATTTTTGAGATTTGTCTGTTGCAGCAGCAACAAGCTGTGAATGCTGACTAAGACATATAGACATCCATACTTCAAACCTACGTATAAAATATAGATAATCTTAGAACATATTTGTATGCACACAAGTAAAAAGACAATTACATAGACTCACAATTACAGGTGTAAATACACACACACACACACACACACACAATTTCAGTTCACCTGTATTTACTCCCGCTTACAAGGCACACTGACATGCTTTGCTTTGAATGGGCATACCAAAACACGGGGAGCCATCCACGTTCTAAGCAGCAGTATCTCTTATAGTTCAGAGCTTAAGCTGTATTAACCATACCCACTCTCAGTTCCCAACTCCATCAATCCACCGTAATTGACAAAAATGCTCACTTTGGGTCCTTCTTTCTATCTAGACAGTAGAGTCTTCAAATTACTCACCCAAGGCCCTTTCAGATTCAAGTTTTCCTTGAATGAATTCCCTATGATGTTATATCTTACTGTGTGAGGTGGGCTGGGCTGAGGGACAGAGACTGAGGTATGTGCCCAGTGGGAGAGAGGTTGGCAAGCAAAAGGACTCNGTTTCTGAGCCCAAGTGCCTGTGTTTGATCTCGCTTTGTAACTTGGTGGTTCTCATTCTGGAAGACTTGCTCACCTCACTTCAGGATCATCAAATAAGATCAGGGAGAAGGTATTCCAGCACAGCAAGCATGATCATGAGCCTGCTGTGTGCCACACAGTNGCAGATGATGAAGTAATAGAAGGGAGTAGAGGTGAACTATGGAGCTTTTGGTTAGAGGGCACTGCATTATCGGAAGTCCAGTGGAGGAATGTCCAAGGAGCAAAGGTTTGGTAGAAGAAACTGAAGTGGGATAGTGAAGGAAGTCATCTTTGAGGTGAACCTCGTGCTGTCTCTTCAGGGATGAACAGGAATATGACAAGTGAACAAGAGAGGAAGAAACTACAGGCAGAGCATCAGCATCCTCAAAGACATAGAGGTNTGAGAGCAGAGCCCGCTCTGTGGTTCTTGATGGAAAATTGACCTTACNTCTTCAGTTTCAGATTTGTGTGCTCCATATATTAGTGTTTTAAGTTATTTTTATAAAAAATAAAATTGCATTTGCTTATTTATTCTATCTCCCCCACTCTGTGTGTGTGTATGTGTGCGTATATATGTGTATGTGTGTGTATGTGTGTGGTGTGTGTGTGTGTGTGTGTGTGTGTGTGTATGTGTGTGTGTACCTGGACACATGCGCCATAATGCACATGTGGAGGTCAGAGGACAGTTTACAGGAGATGGTTCTCCCTTTCCATCATGTGGGACCCAGGATTGAACTCAGGGCACTAGGTTTGACAGCAAGTGCTTCTTCTTGCTCTTCTGCTGATCCATCTGACCACCCTGTATTACTTTAAAAATGTATGTGGGTTTTAAAACCAAGATCCACAATGGAATACATGGGTTGACCTTCAAAGACCGGCATTCCAGATCACAAAATTTTATAAGAAATGCCTTACAAAAACAAACCGAACAGAAAAGCCACCACACCAAATAACATAAAATAAATGAACAAAGATTGATGACCCATGGACCAGAAAGTCTACATTATCTTAAATCACCCTTTTATGTCTAAATTTTTAGAGTGGGATGCTCATACTGCTGTGAGGCTATTGGATTAAGGAATGGTTTCTAGACCAGTCCATCAGCCAAATTAAGATTCAGGTACATTATATAAAAGCCCAAGATTTAAGTGCAAAGTCTCTGTCCTGTCCACTTCCCCTATTGGGGATGGTTCTTGAGAAGAGACATTGGGCAATTTACAAAATATCTGCTCAGTTGTGGTGTTTAGTCAGTGAAGACCTGGTTCCTCTCCAGCTGGAGACTGGGAAAAGTTTTTTCCTCAGACAGAAATAAAGGCCATTATTTCTCAAGGAGTTTGACAGCTGTGAGTTGTTTCTCAAGCCACTCTCCATGTTAGGTGTGCTGGTTGCTCTGTGTCTAGAGCCTGGCTGAGATCATAGAAGCAGAAGCAGAGATTTGGAGGTTTAAGCTGAGAAAAACGTGAGGCATTAGCATGGGAAGAAAGTCGAGAAGGGCTGGGAAGATCTTGTGGATTATGTCCACAAGAAGGGCAGGAACATTTTATTTGTGGAAAATGTATGGAAATTTAAAGATAAATGCAATGGCCAAAAGGTTTGCAGTAATGAAAAGAAATGCATTGTCTGTTTTTATTTATTTATTTATTTATTTATTTATTTATTTATTTATTTGTTTGTTTGTTTGTTTGTTTGTTTGTTTGTTTTGAAGATAAAAATGTCTGCTACTTTGGGTTCTCACAGGTGCACAAAGTGCTGCTCCCTGAAACATCTTCTCAGGATGAATCCTTTCCCTGGATTGGGAACCCTTCTCCCCAGGTGGATGACTTCTTCCCAAGCTTTGGTGCCATAGTTGACAGGAATTCCTTTCTTACTTCCCCAACGCTTAATATTTCCTTATGTCTCCCTTCTCCGAAAGCTTGGGCATGGTCACATTTTGTTTAAGAGCTTCAAAATAGTTAAGTCTGCTTTTCTAAAATGCCACCACCAGTCTGCCCATGCCCTTTTTCCTGTTCTCATGATTCTGTTTTGATTTGACAACAAGAACATCCTCTTCTCCAACAGTTGTCACTGTTCTCTCCGTTCTCGGCAGGCTTGAGTTGTCTGGCAACCTACTGGATTTTGTCTCATTCCTAAGCAATGACATGGGCCTGAACACACCTTTTTTGTGTTTTGACATGTGTCTTCTCTGGGGGACTTTACTTTCTGACATTCATNATAAGAGGATTGATTTAACAGAAGAGATACTTGACATTACAACAGAAACTTCCAGAATCCTGGTGGAGTCTGGGCATTGCCAGTTTTCTTCCTTTCATTCTTTTTTTTTTTTTAATAAAGATGACTTGATGGATTTATTATGTTTACTGTTAAGTTTTTTCCCTTAAAACTCCAAAATAATAGGCTGAAGTGAACATCTTAACAAATTATCGAGTTTACACACCCCTCCACACACATATGTGAATTTACATGTGTGGCTGTGTGTGTACATNACAATAANAAGCTTCCCACATTGATATAATTATAGTNACTTTATTTTTTTATTTTTATTCATTTTTTGTGGCTTTCACATCATGCATCTCAATCTCATTCATCTCCCTGTCCCTTTATATCTGTTCTTGCAACCTCCTCCAAAAAATAAAATAAAATAAAATTTAAGAGAAAAGAAAAAGAAAAATCTCATCATGGAAGTTGTAGTGTAACACAGTGAGTCACACAGTATACCCNTTANTCCATATATCTTTACTTGCAAGGGTTCATTGCAATGACTCATTAGTCTGATTTGNGGCTCTGATTTCTGCTACACTATCAATACTTGGCCCTCACTGGGACTCCTCTTGGATATGCTNTTGTTGCCCTGTGTCATGGAGATCCTGCAGCTTTGAATCTGCAGGACTGGCCCCTTCACATAGATGGCATAAATGTTGTGGTGGGCCAACTCATAGACCNAGTTCTGGGTCTGGGTAGTTGCAGGGTTGGTCAGCCCTCTAGCTCTCCCCTGTCATCACCACCAGGGTGAGCTCTCTGACATTGCCCCAGCAAGGAGCAAGGGGCTGGCCGGTTCTCCTGCTCACTCACACCTATACCACAGAGGCCAGCTCTACTGTGTTGCCCAGGTGAGGTGCATGGGCCACTATCCCCAGTGCTGTAGCTAGTGAAGGACAGGGACAACTCTTCCACTCTCATGACCTCAAGGCCAGCTTTTTCCACCTACCACAGGTGGCCAGGGACATGCAGGAGGGGGCGGAAAGGGGTATCTTCTCCTTGCCTATACCACTGTATGGCAGGGCCAGATCTCCCAAGCTCACCTTCTTGGGGTGGCTCATCCCACCCCTGACCCTGCTGATTGGGTCAGCACTACTGTGCTGCCTAGATAAGGTGCAGGGCCTGCTTTCCCTAGTGTCATGGGTCATCAGGGGCAAGGGAGAAGACATCTTTCCCTCACCAATGCCACCACATGGCGTACAAGAGTGGCGGGACCGGCTCTCCTACTCTTATACCCTCAGGGCCAGTTTGCCCATGCCCCTGAGAACAGGGCCTGCTCTATTGTCCTGCCCTGGTGAGGGGTAGGATCGACTCTTCCAAGTGCTGCAGCAGTTGAGGGGCACGGCCAATTCTCTCCAGTGTTGCAGCCAGTGAGGTGTGGGGTCAACNCTGTGCAGTCCTATCCTCTCAGCCTTTGGTGGTAACAGGAGCCACGGACATCAACACAGACCACAGTCCGCAGCAGCACCATGGACCCAGACAAGGACTTTGACAGCAGCTCAAGCCCAGATATCAGCATGGCTTCAGGTGACAAGCAGGCCGCCCACCTCAGCCCGTTCCTCATTGCCTTCACCTCTTCAGATCTGCTTCTCTCCACAGGACATGAACCATCTGTCTCTCTTTCCTTCCCATACTCCACCAGATATTTGCTAACCATGATAGTGCCCAATTCCCCAACGGGCCAGTGTTTTCTCCCCACTGCCCAGGGCAGACATGTGGGTCTCCTTTTCCCACTCAGTCCTAATTAGTAACTTTATTTTATGAGTNTAAAAGCAGGNTTTGGGAAGCTGAAGGTCTTCTCCACCATTATATTCAGAATTTCTGATTAAAGCATCAGTAATTGAACGAAGGTCACCTGAGCTATCGTTTTAGAGTCACACAGATCTATAGGTTACAAGCACGGTTATTTTGATGTTTATTTATTTTAAGATTTATTTATTTTATGTGTATGTGTGTTTTGCATGTGTGCTCAAAGAGGCCAGGAGAGGGTGTCAGATCCCCTGGAAATGGAGNTATGGATGATGTGAGCTGCCAAGTGGGTTCTCGGAACTGAACCCAGGTCCTCTGCAAGAGCAGCAAGTGCTCTTAACCTCTGAGTGATCTCTCCAGTCCCCTGTTTCAATGATTCTTGCTTTAGGTTTCTCTTCTTACAGCAGTTACAGTAAATGCTATGCTGGAATACCAGGAACAAGAGCAATATGGTTTGCAGAGTGGAGATGCTCACTTCTCTCCCATGTGACCATTCAGAAAAAAGCGCTCCATTTACTGACAGCATTGCTCCACAGAGTCATTCACAGAACTAGATACCACTCATCATATGGCTTCTTCTCTTCTGTAACATGTCCTCAGTATAGAGGTGAATCTAGGTGAATCAACCATGTCTGGTATGGATAAAGAAAAGAGGAGACAGAGGAAACTGGGTTAAGGCACCAGCTTGAGAAAAGTACATATCACCCTGTCTTGCTAGCTATCCATGTGTATGATACTAT
Source organism: Neotoma lepida (assembly GCA_001675575.1). Classification (NCBI taxonomy): domain Eukaryota; kingdom Metazoa; phylum Chordata; class Mammalia; order Rodentia; family Cricetidae; genus Neotoma; species Neotoma lepida. The sequence goes on from LZPO01076366.1 coordinate 35,094, forward strand.
TAACTACCTTACTATCAAAGAAGAGGTCATTTATGAACAAATATGTAATAGTCTATACAACACACACACACACACACACACACACACACACACACACACACACACACACACACACACACCAGGGGGGTGTTAGATTTGTATACTCTAGCAATGTCTGTGCTGTTCCTGTCTTTAGAATAGGTTAGCTGTCAATCTATGTTCTTTATATGTTTTGCTTTTGGAAGGTCAATGAAAGGCCATGTGCTCCTCCACCTGGATCCAGAATGATGTCCAGATATAATGCANATTCAATGGTTATTTGCTGATGAGCCCTAAGACTAAAGACCAGGCAAAATCAGCATTGTGTTTTCCTTTGAAAACACAAGGAGACATCCTTTTCTTTTTAGTGCTGGTAAAGAAGGACAATTAGGGGTGCAGAATGATTCTTGTTGGCCCCCCCACTTCCTAGACTTGAAAGGTGACCTTAGGGCCTGCAGGTCTGGTGATACTCAGCTAATTGAAGGGAAAGTGGGATGAAAGGGCCCTTTCTTTATAACACACAGAGGGAGGACAAGCCAAAGGTCACAAACATGCAAATGTGTGTTAATTATAAGTTCACATCTCTGCTGTGCTGCTTCCACACCCTTTGATCTCCTCAGAAATTCTGTCCCCATTGAACCAAAGAAGACCCTTCTGATCCTGCAGGCAAGTGCACCACAGGTGACCTAAGGCAGAAGGACAAAACTGGACCTTTCATGGACACAACATCTCCAGAGATTAATAGTTCAACTGGAAACACAGAAGATTTCTTCTTTTAAAGAAAACCCTCTTACATTATATTTAAAAGTTGGCTATTCAATACCAAATGGTAAGCCCCGAAATCATACATACAAGTAACATACAGCATGTTGTATTTATGTATTTAGGAATGTGTGTGTGTGTGTGTGTGTGTGTGTGTGTGTGTGTGTGTGTGTGAACAATTGATGGAAAAAGAGGCCATGAATGGGATGAATTGGAAAGAGAGCAAGAGAGGGCATTTGGGAGGGTTTAGAATGAGAAAAGGGAAGGAAGAAATTATGAAATTATGTTATAATCTCAAAAATAAAAGGAATAATAAAAAAGGAAGTGTTTTACCTTGCAGTCTATGTCCTTGATGAGAATATAAGGATGACAGAACATGCAGAGTTGAGGTAGATTTTATCCAATACTCTTGCTTTATAACAATCTCAGGTTGAAGACATCAGAACGCTTAGAAAAAGTTCAGATGTGAGGAAAACTGGACTGGAACCCAACTTCTTCGGATCTCCAGCCTCAAATGCCATCCCCCTGCTGTGGTGGTCAGCCATGAGGGTTTCTCTATAGCAACAACTTTTCTATCTACTTGGTATCATTGCTTATCAGATACTTTTGTCAGAATATTCCACCTTCTGTGGAGAAGTGGGCTACAGTGGGCAGCTTTATTTCTTCCTGTGCAGACTTGTAGCAAGCAATATGTTATAGCTGTTGTCATTGTTACCATGCTGTCTTCCTATATTTCTCCAAACTTTTTCAATGAATTTGAATTTACCTAGTCAATGGATACATTTGCTACTAAAAATGGGTATCAGGCCTCGCTATGTTGACTACATATTCTTGATTTCCTGTAAGGAGAATTAGCCTAAAGAGTTGCTTTATGAAGCAAGCCCAAATTTAATTTTTTTCTTCTCCTTCCATGCTCACTGCCTCCATCCCTTTCTTCTTTCCTCCTAAGTTTTCTCCTCAATTCGTTCATGAAATATTCATTTATTTTGCAATACTGAGGCATCTTGCATCGTAAACGCTAGCCTGTGTTCCCATGGTCCACGCAGGCAGGGGTGCCCTGGAGAAGAATGGGTGCAGAACGGAATGAGAGCTGCTTCCTCCTTAAAACATTCAGCATTCATTGATGATGATGTCAGTCTCAAAAACAGGTGAAGGAGGCAGACAGCCTCTGTCTCCCAGGAANCTACNGTCCTACNGTCTAAGGACAGATAGGAAGTCANTTCAAAANACCCATTGCCCTTTTATTTAAGCGAAGCCCCACCTTACCATTTCAGATGAACTCTAAATTTAGCTAAGTTTTCTGGTAGCTAAGGCAAGAGTGTGTACTGANCCCTGCAAATTCAATCCTTTCTTCTGAATGATCAAAGGCTACGGCTAGAAAGTGAATCCCAGTTTCCTACTGTGGGCGGCCACCCCAGCTACTGTGCTCCTGTCCTTTACAAGCGACCTGAATTCTATCCTGGTTGTTACTGCGTTCTCTGTCTTAGTGTCAGGCAAATGTTTTGGGTTTGGAGTGTGTGTGTGTGTGTGTGTGTGTGTGTGTGTGTGTGTGTGTGTGTATTTCATTCTATTTCATTCTAAACAGTTTGAGTTTACCCTGCCTTTGAAGTATTTTTTCTTTGTATTATTCATACACAATGTTAGGTTTCATCTGGAAAATGACTTAAAGTATATCATGTTGACCATATTCCTCCCTCTCTCCCCCTATTTAGTTCGTCTCTCTTTCCACCCTGCCTTGGGTCTCCCTCCTTTCTCCTAATTTCCCTTCTGCACTCATGTCGTATGCATGAGTGTGCATTTGTATATACATATGTGGTTTTAATTTCTATAAAGAAATGTGGTGAAAGGCTGGTGAGATGGCTCAGGAGGCAGAGCCCCTTGCCATGAAAGTCTGAGCATCTGGGTTCAATTTTGAGCCACATGTAAAAGTGGAAAATAGGGAACTGTCTCCACCAAACTGTCCTTTGACCTCCACATGCAAACCTTTGCACATGTCTCTTCCCCATCATACATGCACATACACACACACAATCAGTCATGTTGTTTATCACAGCAATAGGGAAGCAAACCATTTTTATAAGCATCATTTTTATAGAGTGCACTATAGAATACTCATGTAGGAGAGCATTATTTGTTATTGGACAGTTGAGAAACTGTGCGGAGAAACCCTCTTTAATTATTTTCCAAAATTGAGCACCTATANATGGGTTTCTAATAGTTACAAACCACTACATGGTTCTTGAGAAGCATTTAATCTTTGTCCAGTTGGTTTTATTTTTAAGTGCATCCCCTTGCAGATATCCTATCAAATGCCAGCACAGATATTTAGTCTTGGATGGTGCAATGGCATGAAAGGATTTTTTCAATAAGATGTAGTGCATTCTACAGAGGGACGGTCCTCCAAATAGGCACACATACGCAGATATACACAGACACATACATATATGTATAAATATACATACTCAACCCCCCCACACTTGACTATAGCTCCTTCTCACCAACAAATTGGAAACATTCCTAGACAAGCATGAACACAATGTTTCTACNAAGATCCTTCTAGAATCTTCTTTTTCAGTTGTTCTGCTTCTATGTTGAAAGTTAATCTTCCTGTTGCTTCNGTCTGTCTCCCATTTCAGAATGGCTAACTTGTTTAAATGGTCTCATCATGGGCCTGGTTTTTTCTGCTGTTTGCAGAGAATTCTTTCTAACTGTGGAAAGTAAAGATTCTCCAGCTACTATCCCTATAGCCATGTCCATTCCTAACTGGNAACTGCANCCATTTGTCCAGTGAAGGAACCAGGGGNGCTGCCACCTCCAGGANTTGCTGTGGAGAACAGATAGTTCTGCTCATGTGACTGTAATTAATCTCTCATTATCCCTTGANTCCTGGATGTTCTGTGATACCTCCCATTAATCCAAGTAGCTCATAGACCTGTCTTTAGGGAATATTTCCAATGAGCTGNCCCTCCTTGCAAATATAGCCTCCTAGACCTAGCCAGTTAGTTGTCNGTCTGTCTACTCACCNGCGGCTTCCTTGGCACTGGAGTAAATTTTAAATTGTAATTATTGGTCCAGCTTTGGCACACAAGAACACTCTGCACTTTCTGAGTGACTTAGTATTAAAGTGGTTTTTGTGGTTTTGAGAAGACAGACTTGGTGGGCTTTTCCTTTTCATCTGCTTGCTGTTACTGGGACTGTCAAGGCCAAGCCAAAGAGGAGGTGGGGAGCCAGACACTTTACAGGTAATAAAGACATCTCTCATATTTCACAGAGGAAAAAAATGGCAGCATGTTAGAAACCGAGGGGAGAATTTAGAGCATATGTTTGGAATCTATAACAACCTAATTTGCTCCCCAAAGACAGTTCTGTGAGAAAGGAGGTCGGTTTGGTCAGAGGAAAGCAATTGAAGGAAGTTAGGACTCTTAGCGCCAGGGAGGTTGTTAGCGAAGAAGCTCCCAGGGGAGGCAACCGAGCACTAGATTTGCAAATATTCCCTCCAGCTAGCTGCTTGCTAAGAGCTAACAGGGGGCATATTTACAGGCACCCCCACCTCTCAGATGAGTGTGCCCACTCAGAGGCAGGAAGGGGTTAATCTAATTGAGACTTTATTGACTTGTGTGGGGAAGCTGAAGGGAAAACCACACAGAGGAACTCATGAGCCTTCATGAAAGTTTAATTTGATTTCGTGAAAGTGGAACAAGTTGTATCTGGGCTTGCTGTGTTTAATATTAAAGCAAGGATGGGTTCCTAAGACTGGCATGCAGCTGGGTAAAGAGTAATCCCACAGATGGAGTGTGTGTGTGTGTGTGTGTGTGTGTGTGTTTGTATGTGTGTGTGTGTGTGTGTGTGTGATGAGTTGGAGGGCCATGATGAAGGTCAAACCCAGGATCTCAGGTGGGAGCTTCTAACTCAGGCTTCATTTTCATGAAAAGCTTCAAATTAGCAGCCCCCACATGTTGCTTATGAATATTTTCAGAGATAGCTTGATAACATGAACAATAGTGGACTTCCTTAATACACTTTAAGAAGTTTGTCACCAGGTCACTGGATTGGATGCGTACTTCAACTTTATATTGTAAAATAAATTATGTCATTATCCTATATAAACCACATTGTATTGCTTTGGAATTTTCTCTTTTTGTGTGTTTTGTGTGTGTGTGTGTGTGTGTGTGTGTGTGTGTGTGTGTGTGTGTGTGCACATGGAGGCCAGAGGTGGATGTTGAGTATCATTCTCAACATCATTATTGTTCTCCACCGTGTTTTTAAGGTGGGATCTCACTGGAAATGGTGTCTGCAGATTCAGGTGTATTGCTGGCCAGTGAGCCTCAGGGAGATCTTTACCTGTGTCCAGNAGCACTGGGATTACAGGCCTATAACTGTAGGACAAAACTGTTTTTATATGTTTGCTGGGGATTGAACGCAGGTCCTCGATTTTGAATGACAAGCACTTACCTGTTAAACCCATCTCTCTAGCCAGGGTTTTCTCCCTTCTTTTGTTGCTCCAAATAAACACAAAAAAATGGCTCACAACTTTTGCAAGGCTGTTTTTGGCATTTTCCTGTCATGATTTGAGTTTAAAATGGCCGACCCACCTCACAGACTAATGTGCTTAAACCCTTGGTCCCAGATGGTGGCGCTCTATGAGAAGTTGTGAAACCTTTCAGAGACAGGGTCTAGCTAGAAGACTTAGGTCGCTGAGGACAGGCCTTTAAATGCTCTCTGGTTCTCGCTCACCCAGTTCTCTGCTGCTCAGTCTGGCTGAAGAGATTTACCACAGATTTCAGTGCCATTCCTTAACCATCATGATGGGCAGTCTCGTCTGAACCATGAGGCAAAATAAACCTCAACATCCTTACCAGGTATGTAGTCACAGTGGTGAGATAAACTCTTTATTATAGTAGACATAATATTAAAGAGAAGTCCCCAGCACTATGAATGAGAATTCACATAACCCCAGGAATAATGAGTAATTGATGATAATGGTAGGTGATGATGGGGATGGTTAGTTGGTGAGTCCTATGAGCTGGGCACCAGCCTAGCTGTGTGCAGGGCCTGTGATACCCAGAAAAGAAGCTGTTTTGTGGAGCCACTGCACCCTGGGCACACTGCTCTGTGGTGAATGGCCCACTTTCAAGCAAGCACAGTCATTTATTTTCCTATAAGTTGCTAGTTGTGCTTAATGAGTCAGCTGAGTTTGTTCCCAAAACCAGTTGATGCNAGTTGTGCTTGTGATTGAATGTCTAACTCTCTGCTAGGGAGCATGATAAAATGGCGTAGCAGGGGGAAATGATCCACTATGGAAAAAATTCACTGGGAACTGAGCTGGGCATGATGTTGAATACCTGTAATCCCAGTACTTGGGAAGTAGAGGCTGGAGGATCAAGAGTTTGAGGTCAGCCTGGGCTATGTGAGACCCTATTTCAAAATAACAAAACAAAAAATGAATGTTTGAGCACCTGATGTGAACCAGACTCATTACCAACCCCTTAAACAACCACTTAAACAACCACTCCAAGTTCCACGTTATCCTTACATCAGTGATCATCAATAGATGATGGTCAGGGAACTTANGAAACTTGGTCANCGTTACTCAGGGTGTCAAACTCCAAGCCTGTTACTATACCCCACACAACAATGGCTCTCTCCTTGTTGCCTGATACCACATTCAGCATGTGGGGTAGGGATGGACATGACAGGAACCACAGAGCTCCCCTGCCCCAAGAGAGCAGGTCTGAAAGTATGCAGCCCATGACAGTGATGCTCAGTTTGATACTGTGACAGCAATAGACCTGCTCCTTGGTGGGGATGCAGACATGGGGTATGTGATACAAGCTTGAGAAGCAGGAACTGGGGTAGCCTTCTGGAACCTGGAACCCTGGTTGAGGATAAGAGGAGGAGTACCAGCTACTAGAGGTGTGCCATACACTCTCCCTGGACCACACTAGCCTCGTGCTGGAGCAATTCCCTGGTGAAACTGTCCTCATGACCCCACTTGGCCAGGTGCTTTGGGTACTGACTAGGATGAAGTAGACAGGTGGAAGGCAAGCCCTCTCCACCTGTCTGCATGACATTGCTGGCCCCAGCTTCTCCAAATTCCATTTTAATTTTCTGCCAGGTAACTAGGGCTCTGTCAAAAGGCTAGAAATTGCTGACCTTGTCTCATTCAGCAGCAGAACAGCGAGAGTGAAGGAGGGCAGGAGGGGGTGGGCAGGGACTCCCGGGACCTTCCAGCCTCCTTTGAAGTGAGAAACGCTAAGCCTGCCATATTTAATGGCTGGCCTGGGAGCCCAGTTGAAAGCAGGGAAGCGGCATTTTTCCTTGACTCTGGCTGCCCTGTAACACTGCCCGGGGCCATGCTAAGTGGTGGCTCCACTCTGTCTCTGGACAGGGCCAAAGGACCAGCAAAGATTTCCAGGCAGCAGCTTGCCTACTAGGCCCATGGCTTTCTCTTTTTAACCCCTTTGCTTGTAAAAGAAAAAGTTCTGTTTCTTTGTGGAGGGTGTCTAACTGTGCTAGTTGCTTTTCTTATTGCTGTGACCAAAATACCTGACAAGAAGTAGAGTTTATTCTGGCTTACAGTTTAAGGAGTGCTGGTAGTTAGTCTATCTTCTCATATACATATGTATGTGTGTGTGTGTGTGTGTGTGTGTATGTGTGTGTGTGTGTGCATTATGTATTAGTCTGAGACCATAGCCTATGTAATAGTGCCATCTATAGTTAAGGTGGGCCTTCCTGCCTCAATAAACCTAATCTAGAAACTTCCTCACAGACACCCCCATAGGTTTGTCTCTTAGGCAATTCTGGATTCTGTCAAGTTGATCATCTTAGCCATCCCATTAAGGTTCCCTGGGGAGCTACAAAAGGCATTTGGAACCTCTTCAGAGCAGCACTGGTGGGAGGGCGGGAAGACAGGAAAGTCTGCAATGGAACCGGAAGTTTCAATGAAAGCCTAGCTCTTTGCTTCTCTCTAGTCCTCAGCTGCCTTTTAAGGGCCCATATCTCAATGACTGGTCAAGATGGCTAATTGGAATTATCCTTTTACGTGGTGTTCTGGGTTAAAATCTCTCAATTCGTGGGACACATGGATGTCAGTTTGATCCTCAGATTACTTTTGAGCTCAGCATAGATCTTCTGGGACAAATGCCTCCTGCCTTACATTTCTGTCTAGTACCCCAGCTGGCAA
>LZPO01076366.1:49531-68395 GCA_001675575.1 Neotoma lepida
AAACTGCAAGTTCCAGGATTCCAACTCAGCTCAATTGCTTCACAGTTCTATTTCTTTTTATAGTTGATAAATGGTAAGATTCCGAATTGTGGGGGGCTCCTTGAGAGACCTTCTGGACTTTTACCCTCTTGCAAGATAGTACTTTGAATGACACTCAAGGAACTCGGAGCTGTCAAGACAGGAGTGGCTTAAAGGTAATGTGATATGNAATGTAGTGTGCCATGNATTTATGTGTTAATGTGTGTCTCTTATTTGTGAANAAGATACACACATGTGCGCATGTCTGTGGAGGTCAGAGGACAGCTTTAAGTACCATTCCTTCGGGATTGAACACCACTGTTTTGAGTNCTGGACTCTCACCTGACTGAAAATTGACTGACTAGACCAGANTGACACATCTGCAAACTCCCAGGATCTTCTTGTCTCCTCTGCCCAGTGCTGGTGTTACAAGAATGCCCCCCTGCTCATCTTACTTCATGTCAACTTGGAGGGTCGAACTCATATGCCCTGCGCTTGCTAGACAAGCACTTTACTAACTTCTCTCCCCACCTAGTCCCTGCACCATTTGTTTTTATTCTTAAAAGAGACATGTTTTAGTTTTTGCAACCCTGAAATATTATGCTGCACCTTGGGTGTGCAAGTGGCAGCTGTGAGGGAATTCGAGGGCACAGAGTCACAANGTTATGAGCCGCAAGTTTTCAGCTAGCTTTCTTACTTGCGCAGAAACGTCCCTCAGTGCATTTCAGAGCACCCTGTGGATCTTCACACAGTCCTTAACATTTGTGAGAACAAGCTCCATTCTGAGCAGTGTCACACGATGGGCCAGCAGAATCTGACATCTGACCCTTTTGATTTTTTTCCTTACCAGTTCCCGGTGTCCTCTGATCCTTCAGAATACTCCTTTCCACAACCGCAATTCTCCTTATTCAGAAGTTAGGATGTGGATAAACGAATCCCTTCCAGATTCAGCAGAGATGCCCCCACCCCGTCCGTCCCTAACACTCACCAGAATTCTCCCTGTCACTTGTGTTTCCCTCTGTCAGAGCATGCATCACATGCCTTGTGGTTTACAGGCAGGCAGGATCTAGCAGGGAGTGTTGAATCTGGCCACTTGTCAGCTCCATAACTTGGCTTGTTTGCTGTGTCTGACTCTCGTCACACATGGAATTGCACCTGCCATTTGCACACCCTGGGTCAGCTCCTCCTGCATCAGCTCCAGGCTCTCCCCTGGGCACTTACTAATCAATAGGCCATCAGTAAATTGGATCAAAGAAGGAATGTAACAGGCCTAAGTGTGTTGGACTTTGGCCTGCGATACTCTGGAGGGGAACTGAGGTGGCCTCTGCTGCCTGATAAGAATGAATTCTTCTTCATTGCCTTACTATAGCTGATCCCTCAAAGTCATTTAGCCAAGTGACCCTGTGGGAGACCAGTCTTCCCAGCTGAGCCAGGTCCAAGTTTCAGAACTGTGAACAAATTTGCTAATGGCTGTTTTAAAAGTTCAGGGAGGCTTGGTGTCCAGCAATAGAGACCTGAAATGTTGACTTGTGGGGGCTTCCTGGGCCTTTGTGCTCTTGCAAAATAGTATTTCAAATGACACTCAAATAACTCTGGGGTTCACCTCTACCGGAACACTGACCTCACAAGTTGGTTCCTAATAAATAAGGTAGTATCTGATACTAATCCCTCATTCTCCACACCCACTAACTATAGGAGCACAGGCCAGGCTCTCCTGAGGCTTCAGGTTCACTATCTGTGAAACAGACACACTACTGCTTACAAGGAGGATCTTGTGAAAATTTATTGGTCAGATTTTTTTTTTATCACTGACAACATACAGGATAGACAACATATAAAAGAGGGAAGGGAAGATTTATTTGGACTCATGGTATCAGAGGTGTCACTCTTCTATCACAGTTAGAAGGAAATGTCAGAGAAGCTCACAGCAGGGGAGACAGGGAAGAGAGAAGATGGGTGAAGAGAGAAGGGGGCCATATGAATGCATCCTTTAGCCAGCTTTCTCTTTTCCCACTTTGATGCCATCTGGGTCCTTATTCAGGGTGGATTTTCTCCTCCTAGTTAGTCATCTCTGCAAACGACCTCACAAACACCCTGAAGTGTGCTTTGTAAATCTCCTAGGTAATTCTCAATTCCATCAGATTGACAACGAGATTAACTCATCACAAAAATAACATGAGATAAGGGCCAAGTACAGTTTCTAGCATGGAATACTCAGCAAAATGTCACAGTCCAGCCATATTCAACTGGCTGTACTTTATGCTGACCTGGGGGAATTTCTTGGTTCCCAGGAATAATGAATTAATCACCTCAATGTTCCCAAGGAATACCACAGTGATGTGGACACATTAAGCTCTAAATAAGTGTTTGTCAAATGAATGAACAACTATGACTTACCTGGGTTAATCTGGAGATCTCACAGGAACACTGTAAAGATTGTTTTTGTTTGTTTGTTTTCCTTTTCTTTCAAAGCAATAGTGTCAGGTCTTGACTACAAAGTTTTATTTTAAATTTTAATAAATTGATATAAAAGGACATGCATATTATATATATTAGTGGGACATGACATGATGTTTCAATGCATATGAACACTGTGCAGTGTTCAAATCAGTGTGAACATACCCACCTCCCCAACATTTATGATTTCCTTGTGACAATGCATTCAAAGTGTTTTTATTTTTTGTTTAGTTTATTTAAGTATTCCATCTGTCTTAGTTAGGTTGCTATTGCTGTGATGAAACACCATGTTCAAAAGCAAGTTGGGGAGAAAAGGGTTTATTTGGCTTCCACTGTCCATCATTGTTTGTCATTTAAGGAAGTCAGGACAGGAACTCAGAGCAGGAAATGGAGGGAGGAGCTGATGCAGAGGCCATGGAGGGGTGCTGCTTACTGGCTTGCTCCTTGTGGCTTGCTCAGCCTGCCGCCTTAAAGAACCCAGGACCACAAGCCCATCAATCACTAGTTGAGAAAATGCCCTACAGGCTTGACTATAGGCAGATCTTATGGAAGCATTTTCTTAATTGAGGTTCCCTCCTCTCAGATAACTCTAGCTTGTTTCAAATTGACATAAAGCTATCCAATACCCCACACATTATTGTTTTTCAATACATTGGATTAGATCCAATATTTCCATATGGTATTGCTTTTACCCTGTAGTGTAAAAGCACACCTGAACTTCTAATTGTAAATTGCTATCCATTGATTATTCTTTCTCTTCTGTCTTTTCCCAAAGGCTATTAAAAGCTCTTAAAATAACTTTGTATCAAATATCTTTTGTATTTTTAAACATTTTAAATTTATTCTTTGATATCTATGTTGTCTCTTGAGCATATCCATCCTTCATTCTCTCCTAATTCTCTTTGTGACTTCCTATTACATTTTCCTCCCAACTTCATGTCTTGTCTTTTTTTTAAAAAAAATACAACCCACCAAGTTCAATTAGTGCTGCATAGGGGTGGGGACAACCACTGGACATGGTCAACCTACCAGTTCCACTCCCCCTAAGAAAAGTGACTCTCCTTCTCCTAGCAGCCATCTTCTGCCAATGGTGCCTCAGTTGGGGTGGAGTTCATGAGTTCCTCCCAATTCCACGCTAGAATTTTTACTGGCTTTATCTTGTGCAGGTAACCACAGTTGCTGTGAGTTCATGGATGCAACAACAAAGTCATTTCTTGAAGACAGCATCACAGCACTCCTCCCCATCCTCTGGCTCTTCCACTCTTTCTCCCCCTTCAATCATGTTTCCTGAGCTTTCCAGATGAGGTTGAAGTGGGCAGTGGTTAATACAGAGATGCAGAGTGGTCAAAATGTTGAGAATAAGCGACTGCCAGTGCTCAGGCCTAAATGGGATGTCCACACCAGGCATTCGCCTGATGGGTTTTGTGTTTTTGAGCAAGTTCCTCCATTTCTATGAGCATCATTCTGAGTTTGGCTTAATGTAAGAACTAAACATAAGATCTAGTACCTAGCAAAGTTGAGCTCATCTTCATTGAATGTTTTATCCATAGTAAACTAAGCCTCTAGATTTCCTAGGGGCAGACTTACAACCAATCTTAGGAATGGGACACAAGAAAGTTTTACTGTGTCAGACAAAGTAAACTCCAAAACTAGCCAGAGTTGGACAGTAACTGATGTTTTCTGAACGCCTACAATATAACAGGCTATCCTAAGGGGCTGGAGACCCAGTGGTGAACACAACAGAGAAGCTGCCCACTAAGAACTTAAACAGAGAGTAGAGCTGTCTAATGCATGATGAAAAGTGTTGCTTCTTCTACAACTTTGCTGAGCTCTCTTTATACGTACAGGTCCAACCTCTGCCAGAGATGAGTCCACATATCTGACCCTGCTACCTGCTCTACCTCCTCCCAGCTTGCATTTCCCCTAGGTTAGCATCTTCTAATCCTGTTTTCTTTCTTTTGGTTCTTTGGATGAGCTAAGCTCACCCCCAGCACAGTACCAGGCACTGTCCTTTTCCACTACTTGGAATGCTATCATATGTTTCCACATAACTGGCTCTTCCTTGTCACACAGACTTTAATACAAAGGTTCCTTTCTCAGAAAACTCTTCCCAGGGCTGTTGCAGTTATGCATGGCAAAACTCGAGTGGGACATCAAAGTATGCATTAGTGACTGTTGGAATTATAAAAGAATAGTGACCAGAGCCGTGCTGGGTCACCCTTGTCTTTTCCAACCTTGCAGTTTAATAGTTTCCCAACCAAAATCCAGTCTTTGTATACTTTTAAATTCTTTTAAAACATTTTTCATAGTACTTATCAGCATCCAAACTAATTCCTTATTTTTTAACTTGTTTACTTTCTCCTTGCTCACACAAGGATGATAATTCGATAAGAACAAAACCTGTGACATTGCAGTTACACTGTAACTCAGAGCCTAGATGAAATCTCACATGTGCTCAATAAGCACGTGGCAACTCCACAAGCTGAAAAGTGAAGAGGTTCCAGGAAGGAAGAGCAGCAGGGGACAAAAGTGACAAGATGCTGGTGAACGAAATCATTCCTTCTCCGATTCTTCTCTCTGCTTCTCTAGTTCATTTACTCTCCACATAGATCAGTTTTCTGGGATTGTAGTCAGCTCATCAGATGGTGATGGCTGCTTCCACACTTCCAGAAAGGAACACGATTCTTTTAGTGTGGGCCAAGTACCCATCACTGGTCCACTCCACGAGGCTCGTTCTTGCTGAGCATTGGTATCACCCAGGTAATGACCAGCAGGAACCTAGGGTGTTTCCTCAGGGAATGTATTTGTATTCTGGACAGATTCTTGGTAGTTCTGATGGACAAAACAGAAGTTCCTCGTGTTTTATTTATTTGTTTATTTATTTACTCACTCTTTGGAGGCCTGACACCTAGCTCCCAGATAAATACACAAAGACTTATTCTTACTTTTGAATGCCCGGCCTTAGCTTAGCTTGTCTCTAGCCAGCTTTCTAACTTAATTAACCATTTCTCTTCTCTTACGTTTTGCCTCTGGGCTTTTTGTCTTTCTTTATTCTATATGTCTTTCTTCCCTTCTTACTCCATGGCTGGTTGTGTGGCTCGGTAGCTGGCCCTTGGCATCCTCCTCTCCTTCTCCTTCTTTTGCTCCTCCTTCTCTTCTTTTTCTCCTATTTATTCTCTCTGCCCACCAGCCCCACCTATCCCTTTTCCTGCCTAGCTATTGGCCATTCAGCTCTTTATTAGACCAATTAGGTGTTTTAGACAGGCAAAGTAACACAGCTTTACAGGGTTAAACAAATGCGACTTAAAAGAATACAACACATAAAAGAATGTAACACATCTCAAACTAATATTCCTCAACAGTTCCTCAGGTAAAGGGGACGGCCAAAGAGTCCTTTGCTCAGTTGATCAAGTGATAAGAATCCAAATTCACAGGGCTAGGAGGATGGGTCAGTTGATAAAGTGTTTGACACACAGCACGAGGCCTGAGTTTGGATTTTCAATATTATGTGAAAGCCAGGCTTCCTAACACATGCTTGCTCTCCCAGCTCGGGGAAGTGGAGAGAGGTAGATCCCTGGAGCTCACTGGCCACTTAGTCTAGTTCAGTGCTTCTCAACCTTCCTAATGCTGAGACCCTTTGATACAGTTTCTCATGTTGTAGTGACCCAACATAAAATTATTTTTGTTGCTACTTCATAATTGTAATTTTGCTACTGTTATGAATTGTAGTGTAAATGTCTGTGTTTTCCAATGGTCTAAGGTGACCCTTGTGAAAGGGTTGTTTAATTCCACAGGTAGAGAGAATTGCTGGTTTAGCTAAATTGGTGAGCTCTAGGTTCAGTGAGAGACTTTGTCTCAAATTATAAGGTGGAGACCAAACCAGGAAGACACACAGTATCAATGTTTGCCGTGCATACATGAACACATACACACATACACACACACACACATACACACACACACACACACACACACACACACGCACATGCACATGTGTGCACACACACAGAGCGAGAAAGAGAGAGAGAGAATGCAGATCCATGTAGTTCTTGGTAATCAATCATAGGATGTGAATACACATATGTTGACTTTATTTTTCTTATCTGAGAAACAAGGCACACATGGAGTTCCTTCTATGGTCATTTATGACATTACCATTCTGTGAATTTTACAGCATGATAATTCTCTAAATAAACTTGCTTTCTTGTTCAGATCAAGCTGCTTTCTGTTCCACTCTCAAAACTCTGTCCACCTAGTTACACTAGCATTCTCAGTGTCGATGTTCAACTTTCAGTGCCTAGAAAATGCACAGAAATACCAGAATTAGGGACAAAAGTATTTTGTTAATATCCGCAGGAAAAGAAATTATTGTATTGCAGAATATAACAAGGATCACAAAAGAAGACCCACAGAAAATACCCAGATCTCTAAAATAAATGAAGTAAACATACTTGAGGGAAGATAAAAATGTATCTAAGAAAAGCTGAACTTAACCGAAGAAAAGATCACGATGCTCAAGTCAAAATGAAATAGGGCTCAGATAGAGACCCTGAACAGATGGATTGGTACAATCCATTCCTCTAAGTCGTGAGGCTCAGAGCCTTCAGAGAATGTGTACTAAATCCTCTAAACATCCCCAGCCATTATCCCATTAGTACCTCTGTGTGCAAGAGTGTGCTTTGAGATGCTATTCTCTAAAAGATCATTAAAAGCAGAGAGCTCTGTTCACGCTGAAGAACCAAGCAAGCTCAAGTGCTTACGTGATTCTGGCTACATTTAGCAACAGCTGAGATGCCTGGAATCCAACAGAAATTAATTGAACAGCAGAGAATTGACAGATAATGGAGAAGAGTCAGAAGATAGGTGACTTGAAGAAATACTGATGCTTTGGTGACACTTTCCTTCATTTGCTCCCTGTGGTTGAGGGTTATGACATGGACACCATTCTTAACAGCAGCTGGCCTGATGTCAGACACAAATTCAGGGTGATGCTTTGTGGAAGAAACACCCTTGTTATAGTAGTGATGCTCACAGTCCCCGAGGAAGCTTTTGAACTCTGCATGGACTACCTCAGTAACTTTATGCTCTGATGCTCTTCTTAAGCCAACCTCGATTCTCTAGGGCTCTCTCATGCTGAAAAAAATTCATGAGTGCTTTTAAAGTCTTGGCATCTGGGATAACAAACTGCCAGTGAAGCTTCTTTTAACAACATTGACCTTACAAACACTCCCAATACTCCTTGGAAATGCTTGAATATATCTTGATCATCTTCAGAAAAAGGTCCAAACATCTTAGTGTGGCCATCAATGTTCATCACCATCTGGTCCTTAGCACGCACCTCCAGTTCAGTCCTTGGCACTGTTCCATCCCATAACTTGAGGTTCTCTGTGCTGGCCATATTTCTCCTGGCTTCTTAACTATGTATACCATACTCTCCTATTTCCAGAATCTCCTATTCTTCTCTTCCATCAACCCTGAGCTTTGTTCATTTCTTTAGAAGTCAGCATTGATGCATTTACCCTTCAGTCTTCTTATAAATCCTTCACTCATACAATCATCTTTCAACTCATTACTCTATGCTCATATGATTATTTTCCATTAATTCTACATTAGAAGCTGATTAAGGGTTGGGATTATCTATCCTTCACCCTCTGTTCATGACCACAGTTTGTATATAATACATATTCAATAGATTATTGGTCAATGAATGAATTAATGAAGTTATAGGATAAATATCAATACTATAGGATAAACAATCTTTTTAAGGTAAAGAACTCTTTCTCTTCGTATCTGCATGACATGTGGTTTCAATGACATGATTAGAGCCATGCCCTGAATCTCTGAAAACCATAGCTTTTGGAGCTTCTTATGATTATTATAGTTTATCTAGAGGGAAATATGAATCACCTTGAAGTCACAGGGAAGTGGTACCTTAGAGCCACTATAGAGAAAGGGCATGAGCAAACAGTTTTCTGTCAGGTTTCCTTCTAGAATCTGGATTCATGCTGTGACACTGAGGGTGCTGAGAATCAACTCCAAACAAATGCCAATGATCTTCTACCATGCGTTAACGTCAATTGTCCACAGTATAAATTGAAGATTTTGGGGGGAAGATGGAGTGGACCTGGGAAGAATCCTGTCCATCCCACATGGAAGCCTTTTTTCCTATAGTTTAAGTCCAATCATGGATATCCAGAGTCTCACAGCTACTTGTAGATAAGATGGGAAAAGTTAGCATGTGGAGACTAGGTATGATGACTACCTGAGAATGGTGGGGGTAGACAGGAAGAGAATATTTACCTAGAAGAATTGACACTTGATAATGTATTATATACTGGGAAACAGAGGAGTCATCAAATCAACTATGTTGAACAGTTTCCAGACTGGGAGACTGGGACAAGGTGATGAACTCTCAGGGAGAGGTAAAATTACCTTAAGAGCACTATGTGCCTGCACACAAAGGAGAAGTGATTGCGTGTTCCCCAAACTAAGGGATTTATTCTGATTTTATAATGCATTTCACTGGAGGCCAGTCTCCATATGTTGCCTTTGCCTCCCAGGACCATACATTTTGCCTCTTGCAATATTATATTCTATATATGGAGCTCAGGGCTATTCACATTAATGGTAGCTGTGCCTATGGATGTCTAGGAGTATAACCCAAAAATGTCTCAGGTGTCTATGTAAACAGAGGTTTGGCCTTTAAAATTTTTCTGGTTACCAGGTGATGGCCATTTAGAAGGAAATAGGAAAAGGAGACTATTGTAGGTCTGAGTATGAACAGAGGGCAAAGTGAAGGACGGTGCTATCACCTGGGATGATGTATGGCTGTTGCTCTAGATGGAAGTACACAGTGCAAACACAACTCTTGAAGAAAACAGAGAAGATAGGATTAGTTTGGAACATGGAGAGATGTAGTAAGCTTGAGAAGGATGTGAGAGGCAAGCTTTTACCATCCTGTCATCTTCCCCCTCAGCATCCTACAGCATCTGGCAAAGCTCCAGCTGTGTCTCAGGGGTGTCGTGAAGTAGGGAGATGAGTGTGAAAATTATGAAGTCATATAGGCATTTGCATTCATCAGAATTCATACCGATGCCACGGGGAATAAATTCACCCTTGCCAGGCTCCTAAGAGGATGGCTTAAGGGCATATTAATATTAAGTCTAAGTTGGAGGCTGGAACAGTGCCAAAAGGAAAATTATCTGTAATAAGAACCATTTGTCAAGTAAGATATCCCAAAAATACAGGAAAGCAAATAAACCCCATAACCTATGGGCCACTCTTATTGGAGAATCCAGCAAGTGGAATCTCAGCCTTGTGAAGAATGGGGATGCTTGGGGTGTCCCTCAAGAGGAGCTTCTCATCAACTCACTTCCTGAAACCCCATTGGTGTATCGTGTGTGTATGTGTGTGTGTGTGTAGGTGTGTAGGTGGATATTAGAGGTGGATACCCTCCTCAGTTGCTCAGTATTTTATTTTGTGGGGGCAATCTCTCACTGAACCTAAGCTCATCAATTCATCTACACTGAGTGGCCTGTGAACTCCAGGAATCCACCTACTTCCACATCCCCAGCACTAGGAAGGATTACAGGCATGTACCATCACACTCAGCATTTTTACATAGCTGGTGGGCATCAAACTCAGGTCCTCGTGCCTGAATGTGAAACACTTTACTGACTGTGAACCATATCTGTAGCTTTCCAGTCTTTTATCTTTTCCTGGAAGAAGCACTGATATAGAGAAATCAAGAGAAACCAATGACAGTAGCTTTTATTCTTAGGGAGAAAAAGTCTACAACCCAGAAAAATGATGGAATTTTAATTCCTATTTGGTAAGCAAATGTAAGTCATTAGGGAAAGACTTGAGATCAGGAGTGAGGGGCCCCTATACAGAGAAATATGGCTGAGCAGAGCTTTATATACAAAGGTAAGATAGAAGCAAAGACCCAGAGGAGCAAAAACATTCTTCATACCTGGGGAGGGGTGTCTGAGGAGGAAGAATTCTCAGGAAGTAAGGGATTAAAGGACATAGGGGTTATATTTGAATTGCCCTAGGTTCAAATCCAGTCAATCCAATGCTACTGTTTTGATGTACACGATCAAAGGCTTTAACACTTGGTTACTAGTTGCTGGTGATGTTTTAGGGCTTTGTGGAGCCCTTAGGAGGCAGGACCCAGGTGGAAGAATTAAATACATGGGGAGAGATCTTTGCAGACAGTATCTGCCTGTGTTCATACCCAAACTCTCTCTTTTCCCGATCCTCAGAGATGTGAGCAAGCAGGTTCAGGTTCCTGCTGCCACAGTCTGCATCTGTCACTGACTCCCTTTGCATTGTGAACAAAAATAAGTAATGCTTCAACTATAATTGTTCTGTAATGTATCACAGCAAGAGTTAAAAAAAATAGAGCCAGACCCCTCACCCCAATGATGGAGCTGGGGGTAGTAAATAGAGCCAGGCCCCTCACCCCAGTGATGGAGCGGGGGTAGTAAATAGAGCCAGGCCCCTCACCCCAGTGATGGAGCAGGGGTAGTAAGTAGAACCAGGCCCCTCACCACAATGATGGTGTAGGAGTAGCTTATTGAACTGCTCAGCCTCAATTTCCTCCTGGGGTGTGTCTTCCCTTTGTACCTGAGCATGACTCCCGGCGGGTGCATGTGCAGTGTCCTGTTGCCAGTCAGCACGGGGAGGAAGCTGAGGAGGCACCAGCAGAGCTAGAGAGTTGTGAGAGCTATGCTTTACTGAGGTTCTGCTGGCCATCTCATTGTTTTGGAGGAGGACTGTAGGTCGATTCTACTTTTCTCTGGAGGCCCCTTCACTGAGCCTGTCTGTAGCTATTATGAGCTGACTCACCCCTCACCTCATGAGCCTCTGAGACTGAGTTTTCAAGGGTAAAAGGCAGCCCTTCTCTTTCAAAGTTTATTTTCCCCCTGTAGATCAGGCCAGATCACTGCCTGGGGTGTACATGTAGTATGTTGTCAGCTCTTAGACATTTTCCCACACTGCCTGCACCCCCTCCCCCGCATCTCTGATAGGTAACCTTGGCCTTCAAGTGAGCTCAGGAGCTTCACAGTGACATGTCCCTTAGTAGCTTATCTAAACCCACGCTGTGGGATATTCAGAGGATATGGCTTAACTGGGGCAGCAGTGGAAACATACTCTCTGCAAAGCTGGGAAAGCTGAGGCTCTGCCACTCTCTGACCTTACCCCAGCAAAAGGGAGACTTGCAGATGAGCAACCACATCTAGAGTAGAGGTCAGGACCCCACAGCTTTGTGAGTGGGGACCCTAAGCATGTGCAAGAGCCATGTGCACATTTCCTCATGTACCTCAGGATCATATAACATCATGGTGGGCTGTCTTACATGAATAGGAACTGGGCTGAGCTATACAACCATACGGTGAAGAAGGTTGTGAGAAAGGGTGTGGTCCTTCTGCCTTCAGACTTACACATGTCAGTACAATACAGTGTTTTCAGTGGGTGATGAGAAAATAGCGAATGCTCAAGTCAAGACTGTGACTGTTGTCACTGATATTTTCCTGGATGGAAGGAATAGCCATCAACTCACATTGTACTTCTGCAGAAGTGGTGCATATGGAAGGTACAAGATGCTGATCCCTGCTTATTAATATGAAAGTAGGATAGAATTCTTTATTATTATTTGATAATTTCATACACACATATATTGTATTTAAATTATATCCACCCTTAACTCTTCCTGGACCCCAACACACATCCCTCTTCCCACCACTTCATGTCTTCTTTTTTATTTTTATAATCCACCAAGTCCAATTAGTGCTGCCAATACGTACATGGGAGTTGGGGCATCCACTGGAGCATGGGCAATTTCAGTGGCTACATTCCTGAAGAATGCTGGCTGTCTTTTCCCCAGAAGCCATCAACTTTGAATAGCTCCTCAGTGAGGGTTAGGACCTCATGAGCCCCTCCCACATCCGTGCTGGAATTTTGACCTGCTTGATCTTCTGCAGGCAACCACAGTTGCTATGAGTTCATGAATGCAATGGTTAGCCCCGACTTCTTGTGTTTACATCTTTTTTAATTCCTCTTCTGTGATGTTCCCTGAGCCTTGTTGGGAATGATTATGATATAGATAGCCTTCTTAGGGATGAATATTCTATCATCACTTATTATCTGTACTTGACCAGTTGTCTCTATGTGAAGCACAACCCACTGTAAAAAGAAGCTTCTCTGATGAGGACTGAGAACTATCTTTATAAAGATGTCTTAGTTAATTTTCTATTGCTGTGAAAAAAAATCATAACCAAGAAACATCATGACCAAGGCAACTTACAAAACAAAGTCTTTGACTGGGCTTACAGTTCTAGAGGATGTCTGAGCAAAGGCATGGCAGTAGGCACAGCTGAGGATTCACAAGCAAGTAGGAGGCAGAGAAAGAGATACACTGAGAATAGCATGAGTCTTTTGAAACCTCAAAGCCAGTGGCACACCTCCTCCATCAAAGGGATACCTCCTAATTCTTTCCAAACAATTCCACCGAATGGGGACCAAGAATTCAAGCATTTGAGCCTATGTGTATCATTCTCATTAACCATCATAAAAGATAAGTATCTAGAGGGCAGTTTGACACTGCCCACTTAGCAAAATAATAACATTAAGTTCTCCTCTAAGGCCCATGACCTCTCCAATGACCTCTCCAATCATGGGTCCTTGGTTGGGTTTTCAGTATCAGGAGTAAGTTTTTCCCCCATGGAACAGACCTTAAATCAATTTAGAAAACTTTTGGTTACCCCCTTAATATTTATGCCACTATTGCTTCAACGAGCATATCTTGCCAGGCAAGTTGTCTGATTGTTATTATATAGCTTGCAGGGTTTACAGATGGGTAAGTCTGTGGATGACTTTTCTCCCCAGAATCCCACATAGCACCTTCCTGGTCCAGGCAGCATAGAGGAAGCTTCCAGGTCAGTGCCAGATTGATTTCTCCATGTCCTGTGACCAAAGTGTGTAGTGTATTCATCAATAGGATTTTACTATCAAGTTTTTTAGGGGCAACCAAAAACAATGGTAATAGCTAGTATTATCTGGGGAGTCTCTGGGACCACCTCTCATACTAACAACACAAAGGGAGCATCACACACTTGGCACTGGACATTGTGTATGATTACCTCTGGCTTCTGGGAGTAGCATTACCTCCTGCATAAAGTTGAGTATTTTCCAAAAAAGTCCATCAAATGAAGTTTGTCCATGGAAGATCATTCAAAGTTACCTTGGTTTCAGATTTTGATACTGAGTTTATTAAGTTCAGTCTCGAAATTTTAAAATTATATATATTATTTAATTGGTTCTTAAATTTGTAACATTTAGTTGTATTCAATGTATTGTATCATATTCCTTCCACCCCAAGACCTTCTCTTATCCTGGTTCCACATCTGCTGACCTCCTTCTCAAGCAGTCCCCTCCCATGTGTGTGTGTGTGTGTGTGTGTGTGTGTGTGTGTGTGTGTGTGAAGGTTTGTGTAGGTGGTCACAGCTGCCATGTGTTGATGGTTGCCATGACCATATCACATTTAGAATACAGCCCTTTATAATACTCTTTCCTATCTTCAGATCTCACATTTCACACCCTCTTCGACAAAGTTCCTTGGGCCACAGAGTGGGTTCTGTAGATGTCCTTTTCAGGGCTGAGTCCTCAACCATTCCTTATTCTTTGTATTTTGACAGGCTGAGTCTTTGGCCACTGCCAAAAGTCAAATTTTTGCATGCAACTTAGAACTCTTATCCTTCCTTAATTCTTGTATGACAAAAATTAAAAATCACTAATAAGAAGATCTTGATTAATATTTAGTCCCTGTTATAAATTTAGGGATTTTTTTCCAACTGACTTTATAATTTGGATTATTCTATTTTAAGTGCTTTGATTAACAAACCAAATTTCTGAGCACTGAAGTCTTATAAATCTAATAGATTATGCTAAACTCATAAACACCAGGTGATTCTTATGATATTGTAAATGTTCAACTGTGCTGTATATAAATCTAATAAAAATTCAGCTTAAAAGAAGACCAAATCAATTCCTAAATTACTCATATTAATTTTAATCACAAAGTTGAACTGCTATCCCAATAAACTAATCTCTATTAAGTATAAAAATTCCTTTATAAATAATTTATTTTGTAATAATAAATTAAAACTACCTAATTATTATAATTTTGGTAAATGCATAAAATTATATGTATATATACTAAAATACTAACAATTGCTAATTTTGGATAGTAGCATTTGGTTTTATTCATTTTTTTTTCAAACTTTCCCTCATTTTCTATGCATGTGTCATTCCTTAGTCAGGGAATAACATCAGTTTTAAAACTATTTTATGAATAACATGTTAGAGAACAGGTCCATATTTAGGTTGATGAAGTGGACCACAGATGCTTGGGCCCATGTCCTCTTCTTGAGCCATCTGGAGCCTAGATCTACACACTTATCATGGCTAGCTGCCTCCTGGGGCAAAGACTTTATGAGTTAGTAAGTAGACACTTGCTACATTAGGCTCTGGAGTTTTTAAATTTTTGTTATTATTTTTAACACAGAGAGGACCTTTATTCTGGAGCCACTTCTAACAATCTACGCCTCTCAGGTCATCATGCAAATTCAAATTCGAATAGAGGAAAGATAGATTAGACTCTGTGGTCTTGAGGCTCAGTAGGCAAGTTCACTATGACTATGCAGCAGATTGCCTGACTGATTCCATTAATTTTGTTATGCTGTGAAAAAAAAAGTACCTGGCAAATACAACTGAAGACCTTGCAGTTTGAGAGGACAAAAGTCATCATGGTAGGGAAGGTATGGAATGAGAGTTCCTCTAGTGTGGCAGTAGAGGTGTGAGGCAGCTGGTCGCATTGTACCGGCAGTCAGGAAGCAGGGAGAGAAGGATGCTGGTGCTCAGCTCAGTTTCTCCTTTCACTCAGTCCAGGCCCCCAGCCTGTGATGCTGTCCACTCTCAGGTTCTGCCTTCCCTCCTCCATTAAACCTTCCTGGAGACGCCTTCACGGGCACAAGCAGAGGTTACATTGCCATTGGATTCCAAGGTCAGTCAAGTTGACAATGAAGGTTTACCATCACACTGGCTGACTGGCCAAAAAGATGGATGAATAAATGGGTAACTAAATAATAAATTAGTGACTGTCCCCAAGCTTACAGATAAAGAAGAAAATGAAAGAGGAATAATAATGTCATGACTGATAGATTGACAGGCATAGAGACAGCCTGGATAGATGAAGGAATGATTGAATCAAATGATTGCTTGGGACAGAATGTGTGTGAATAATTAATTGATTTGCTGAATAAATGATGCAATAGAACAGAGGGTGCTAAAACAACTGACAGTGACTGACTAAACTGTTCCCTGAGGGAATAAGTAAAAGAATAAGTGAAAAAGAGAATAAATAAATAAGTGAATACATGATTGACTGACATACTCACTCAGTGTGTGAATTAATTGACTGACTGAATGATGACCATTTAAAACAACGAAATGGTTAAGTGCTTACAATAAACAAGAGCCTGGCTGAATGAATGAATGCTCCTTCCTGGCACGGCTTCTCCCTTGGGGTTGTCATGCTGTATCCTATCCCTACAACTTCAGTCAGCCTCACATAGCCCTTTCTTTAGCATATCTTACTAGTGTAGATACCATTCCTGGGATTCCTGACATTGCCTTCCTAGACGACCTTCATGTCATTTTATTCTATGGGTGGTGAATATTCTCTTTTATTCTTGGTTTTGTGTCTGTTTATCCCTTCTGTAATGGTTAGTGTCACCAACTTGACAGGATCTAGGATCACCACAGGAGCATGCCTCTGGAAGTGTCTGTGAGGGCTTATTTAGATTAATTGAGGCTGAAGACTCACTCTAAATATGGGTGGCACCATTTCCTGAGCTGTGATCCTACACTGTATAAAAAAGAGAAAGTCTGCTGAGCACCAACATTCATACCCCTCCACTTCCTGACTGAAGACACAATGTTGGCAGCTGCCTCAAGCACCCGCTGCCATGCTTTCCCCACCATAATGGACTCTGCCTGGAGATCTGAACTGGTTCATCATAGTGCATGGGCCTGATGACCCAAGCATGTCTGTTCTCAGTCACTGGGCAGAAAAGACTCACTGCTGTGCACTTGAATAGCTTCCAGGCATATATCTGTTAAGGAATTCTGAGTCTGCTTACTCTTATTTTTGGCTCATCTGGTTCTGTCCTTATTTCCCAGCCTACCTGAAGCAGATTGATCCTTGAGACAATTTCTGTTGACATCAAGTCTTCCCTGGTGACCCATTGAGACCCAGCATCAGGATGCAGCCTCCCACTCCCCTCCCCTGCCAGTTTGAAGTTGCCTCCAGAGACAAGGAGATTTTGCCACAGTAGACTCCATGTCTTATTAAAGGAGTTGTTAATTGGGGCACCGTACAGCCCTTCATCATTTTCATATCAGACAGCAGCTCTGTTGTCTGTTTACATTTGCTCAGGGAGCATTTCACAGGGGTGTTTATTCTTACAGGAAAGCTCAGAGGTTAGCCCTGCGCTTCAGAGTGAAAACCTGCCAAAAACCCACCGCAAAGAAGCTGAAAATAGATGTAGTGTTGATTCATCAGCAGCCTCTCTGGGTGCTTTATTAGGGGCTGGCACAGAACTTGAGCATCACCTGAATATGCCAGGCTGGAGGGAAGGTGGCACCGACAAGACTATGGAGACGGCACCCGGCAACTGTGAGAAATCACACTGCCTCGTTCAAATCTAATAAACAAGAAAGTCTAATTGGATGCCAGTCATCTGTCAGGGGCTGCAGAGTGGCCTGGCTTCCCAAAGGATCCCTGCGCATGTGAGCATGTACCCAGACCCTGAAAGTGGGGCAAATGGAAGCAAACCATGTCTACCCCTCCTTGCATCTCAAGTGGTCTTTTGCATCTCAGACTCACTGTAGACACAAGCTGCTGTATTGTAATTCCGCGGCTGTTTTATTCCCTCTGTGCTCGGTCTGTGGCATAACTAGAATTTGATAGATATTTGTTGGTGAATTGAATAAATAAATAAATGTCAAATCCAATCTGTCCTCTAAGGCCCATTTCAAACTCTTGTAACCTCAGAATTTCTCCTGACACTGCTTATAAAAGGGGAAAAAGGCAATCTCAAGATGCTTGGAGTTGAGTCACTTTGTTGTCACTGACCAGTTCTTTTACCAGTGAATGTTGTGTTTATTTTTTTGTTGCTATCACTGTTATCACCACCATCAATGGTGAGGACTCCCAAGGGTAGATTATGTGACAATCACCACGCTCCCAGTCATCACAAAACTTCATTATGTAAATTGCCTTCAGTGGACAGATGGAGAAACTGAGGCTTATGAAGGTTCCGGAATAGGACTCTGTCACTGTATAGAATGCACTACTTGTTGGCTACGGTTTATACTTTAATGTCACATAATCACAGAATGACCAAACTGGGTCAGTTTGTGGAGGCATAGCTTGGATTCACAGAAGGTTCTATATACTCAGAAAGCCCTCAGTCCTAGACAAGCCAGTGCTTTTTCTACTCAATATTCATGTCAAAATGAGAGAAAGTCCTTGCTCTTTTAACACAGATGAGGAAGGTTGAAGCACAAGTAAAAGGTAACTGCCTACCTCCACGCCCTTAGGAATCTTACCTCAGAGTTTAAGCACTACAGTGTTTTCTCTCAGGAATATATGGACACGTTATCTCTCCTCCGTTGGGTTATCTCTCCTCCATTGGGTTGCTAGAGAAAGCGACACTCTAGCTCCTAGCAGAAGATTAGCAGAGTTCAGGCTTTTCTATCCCTTCCCAATCAGAACTATTTCCTTCCCTTCTCTTTACATCTGGAATTCAAAGAGTCAAGGCCGGCGGTCTCTAACTGCTAGCCTTCCACTCACTTCCTTTCTGCCCTTGCTGTTTAGGCCAGGCTCTCCATTGCTCACATTCTGTTTCCATCGATTAGAATCTATTGTGGTAAAGCAAGCAAATGAATTGAACCGGAAAATATCACAAGGCATCTTATATGTCTGGCCCCTCCTAATTTTTTCCCCTCAGTCTTGGTTCCCATGATTCTTACTTATTTTGCATCCCTAATGCTCCCCAGGCTTCCTTGATTCTCTTTTGCAGTTTTCTTTATAAATGCTGCTGTTTTCAGAGTTCTTTCTTTCTGTCATTTTTGCTGTCCAGATGTAGTTTCTCACTAAGTCACAACTGTCATTTTGCAGACTTCATTGGCATTTTATATTCTTAAATTTCATCCCCTTTCCCCTGAGTTCAAGGCATGTGTGTGCACCCATGTGCGCGTGCTCTCTCTCTCTTTCACACACACACACACACACACACACACACACACACACACACACACACA
>LZPO01076367.1:0-13285 GCA_001675575.1 Neotoma lepida
GATTGGTAAATGTTAGGATAATAGTAATAGTGAGAATGGTCATGAAGATGGTGAGCATAACTCTTTCTGTCCCTGGAGCCATGGCTGTAACACTTTTATACACAAATCACTTTTTAGATTTTATCTTAATTGAGCTAATATGAAACATAGGAAATTAACTGATCACACTTATATTTTAAAGAGGTCTGTCTTTTTGCTGCATGTACAATGTGGTCAGTGTAAGTTGCCTAACCACAGGACTAGTCCATGTAAGGTATAATAGAAATTTCAACTTGCCCTACGTCTATGATAGATGTTAAGCTAGTTCTTTCTATACTAATGGTTTTAAACTAAATTTTTGTGAGATGCCTACAGTTCAGTTATAACAGACATTTCAGCAAACCTATGGTCTGCTACTCCATTTGTTATTTAAGAGTCCATAACTGACTGCTCCTTCTTGACACACTTGAACTAATTCCCTATGAATCAAATGAACAATACAGCCACAGATCAAACTGGTATTTCTCATAACTCTCNAGAAGAATTAAAAACCCTGTCTGAGTTATCCCTGTTAAATAAAATAAAGAGTTTCTAATACATCTTTCTTTTTATGGAAATCCACATTGGGTACCAATAAGCATGATCAAGATAATCAGTATAAATTATCCCATTAATAAATTTCAACACCTTCAAAAATGTTTTCTTAGAGATTTATTCATATCTGAAATGTATTTTTAATGTGCTATTGGCATAGGCTATGCTTATGTGAGAAATAGTATTTAATTTCTGGCCTCATTGGAACCATTCCATGTTATGTCCACACCCTGGCTCTTTCCTCTTACACTG
The DNA here is from genome assembly GCA_001675575.1 of Neotoma lepida. Classification (NCBI taxonomy): domain Eukaryota; kingdom Metazoa; phylum Chordata; class Mammalia; order Rodentia; family Cricetidae; genus Neotoma; species Neotoma lepida. The sequence continues at coordinate 826 of LZPO01076367.1, forward strand.
CTAGATTTCCCTGCCTGTCATATTGTTCTCAGAGAGGCTATGGAGAAAGAATAAGTCTCTGGCTTTCAGTTCCTCACACTGAAACGTCCGGGGTTATGCTAATCTTTGTAAATGACTATTTCCTGTTGTCCTATGGCCAGAAAAGTACAGCCATTGATGCTTTCAAATTCACTTGTCTAAGAGAGCTTTGTCTACATTTAGTACAGTCTGTCTTTGGCTCTCTAGGACGTGGACATCCTCTTCCTGTAACTCGTTTACCTCCTACCTCAGTACTGCACTTCATCACTCAAATGTAAGGTTCTTGGAATCAGCCACCTGTTCCCATGACTCGCACTCCAAATTTGCAAAGAACATTCTGTCTCAGCAATGTTTTGTTTTGTCTTAAGTCAGTTTTTAGGGAATGTATTTGTAGTACTGCAAGAAATCTGTAGAGCTGTTTAGCAAAGGACAGAGTAGAACAAACCATTCATTCTGTCAGTGTTCTGAAACATGTCACCGTCACCAAACAATGACTAATAAATACCAAAAGAACAAGCTTACATTTTTAAGTGAAAAATTTGTTTTCTTGGCAAGTATGCACAATTATGGGAGAAAATTATTTCCTGATTAATTTTTATGTCTATATCTGGATCTGTATGTATATAATCTGTATCTATAAAACACGATGAGGATTTAAAAACTACCATAATATTTTTGTTTAGAATTATTTGACTTAACATACTGGGAAAATGTTGGAGCCAAAATTGTCACCAATCATGTTAGTTTGCTTCATTTCCTTTGTCTTTATTTATGTTTTAAGTTGATGCAGGACACTGATTATGTTTTCCGCTGCTTGATTCAGCTCCAGTCACTTGGTGTATTTATTAGCTATTGATTCATCATGATCTGATAACCAATTCCAATTCAACTCTTTACTCCAGCTGTACTATTCATTATTCTCTTTTGTAAAAGCCTATCTAAAAATCAGATCTGAAGTCTTTATTTGTAAGAGGCCAGTTTCTGCTCTGATCATTAGCATTAGAAGATCAATAGGACATGGCCTCAGGACATCAACATTACTATTTCATTAACATAGTTTCAACATTAGACAGTCCTTATACTATTGCTTAACTAATACGTTTATTGGAAAAACTAATTAGGTAATGGTGGCCAAGACACTTTGAATAGTCTGATTATTTTCCATAGAATTACACACATCATAAAGGGAATGCAAACATTCCTACAAGCAACCAGCTCAAGTAGGGTATAACTAGAAGAGATATTGAATCTGATTTGTCTCTTAGATTTCTCTTTAATGAATAATCAACATTTAGCATTTAATCTATTAATATGAAACTTTATATTTTAAATATAATTTAATATGAGACACACATATGCACAAGCACACACCCACATCCATGCACACACACATGTTGGAATTAGTGTGCCCTTTGACTGTAAATTCATCATCAGGAATTTATTCTAAAAAATCACAGTGAATATATTGCTCTGTCTAATGAAGAGTACATAGTGAATTTTAACAACAAATAATTAAAACTTGCTTGGCAGTAGAGAGAGGAGTAAATAAGCTCTATGATTCACAACCTTAATGTTCTGCGAATATGAAAAAAAAACAGGGGAGGAATATTCCATCTATAGGAAAGCGTATAGAACACTGCTAATTAAATATTTTGAAAAATACATATGCTATCTGAGACTGCATTAACATGTATTCTGAAAAACAGAAAATATGGGGATAATTACATCATTCAGAAAATATAACCATCGATAAATGGCAACATGAAACTTTGCTATGTTTTCCTTACATTTCTGGTGCATTTTAAAATAGATTTCATGATAAAAGTTAATTTTGGAAAAATGCCTTAAATGTGGTTTAGAAACAATTATAGATAAGACAGTTTATTGTTGGTTTATTTATTAATTTTTGGAAAAATACAACATGTTAGAATAATTATATATTATATAATTATATAATATATAATTATATAATAAATATAAACATATTTATATGTGTTTTTATATGTCTATTTGGAATTTAATAGGGATATTCATAAACCTGACATTCTTTTAAGACTTTCCTTATTCGCATAAAAGAGTTTAGTTGATGTTGCCCTACATAGGAGCTACTTCTTTGCCCAGAGTCCATAGGTTGTTGCATCAAAAGCCCAGTGCCAGGTATGGAATACTGTCTTTTGATTTGTTTAACAGGCATGTTTTAGAGATGTCCCCAAACAATGNATGCTGTTGTCAAAGCTCTTGGCTGCCAGACATAACTTCACAACTTGATGGTAAGACTCTGTTGCTGAAGATACCATACCAACTGGTCACAGAACATGGCGGCGTGAGGTCCATTCTGACTAGGAAGTTTCCTTGTGGGTAGATTTCATGCTTTCAGAGGGTGCTCTGTAGGCTGTTGGGGAAAAACTTAATTAGACGTTTTGCCCAGCTGTGATTTTGGTTACAGCATGGCAAGTTATGTCTATGGGCTCAATAGGGTCACAGACACTATGAGGTTAACCAACTGTTTTCTAATTGGATTTAATGTCAGTTCCAGATGTCAAAACTTATGCATGNTACTGTAAATCTGACCAAGGGANACCATAGGCCCCAATGCTTAATTTACTACTCTTATTTTGCTAAATGGGCATAGATAGTATGGAATTGTTTCTTAAATGTGTATCTCTCTGCCCATAGAATAGTGCAATGTTTCTTTGTGCAGTAAAGTGTGGTTAATTCAGAAGCTCAAAATTGAAGAAAAAAAAAAGCATCTAGAGTAAATGTCAGTGGAATGCTTAGCCGGAACTGGAATGTCTGTGTGCCCACCACCAAGACTTGGGAGTCATCCTGGCATAGGAGTGAGTGGAGAGATTTTAAGCCGCATATGTCAGGGAGGGCCTGACTAAAACAGTGTTTTCTGAACATGACAGGACTACTGTCCATTTGAGATCAGAGCATTCCCAGTTGCCTACTCCAGACATANACAAGATCAAGCCAGTCATCATTCTAGCATAGAGGATGGGGCAGGGGTGACCATGAACCCTTACCCCTAACTGAACCTAATTAAAGATAATGGAAATGCATGAACTGTGGACCCATAACTGTGGAGCTCCCCATGGTGCTGGACTGGGCCCTCTGGAAGCTTGAGACAGTTGTTTAGCTTGAACTGTTTTGGGGCCCCCAGGCAGTGGGATCAGGGTCTGTCCCTGGTGCAGGTGCTGGCTTTTTGGAGCTCAGTGACTATGGTGGGACACTTGGGGCAGGGAGGAGGGTCTTGGACCTGCCTCAACTGAGTATGCCAGGCTCTGGGGACTCTCCATGGGAGACCTTGTCTTGGAGGAGGTGGGAATGAGGGGTGAGTGGAGGGGGAGGGCTGGGGAGGAGGGAGGAGAGGGGGATCTGAGGTTGGTATGTAAAATGAATGGAAAATCTTTTTAATAATAATAAAAAAAAGATAATGGCTTCCAAAAAGGGAGAGTTAGTCTTTTCAAGGATGTAGCCTGTAGTAGGTCACCTATGCTCCACCGGTTGATCCCACACCTGTGAGTCTATATACAGCACAGATTGGATTTGATGGGTTATTTAAAGAACAAAAAAGACAGGAAGTTGGGAGGGGCTAGAAGGAAGGGGTGGATTTGGGAGGGGATAGGAGGAGGAGTTGGGAAAGGATAGTAAAATACATAGCATCAAATATTTAGAGAATTAATATTATATAGCTGACATTATCAAATTCACAAGCAAAAAAAAAAGCTGGTGTTTTAAGAAGATACATGAATTTTGGAAGCAAACTTTCCTTGTCTGGTGTTTAAGTAATTTATATGTGGAAATCTTTTTTCCCACCATTATCCAAATATTTAGAGATCACCGACTTTGTCACAATAAAGGATTTTAATAAATATGTTTTGCAGGCATTTGTGAATATGTTTCACTGAGTGCGGGATCGATAGACTATTCTAATGTGCCTGACATGTTAATGAATAAAGGCTTGATTCAAATATCACATCCAAAGCAGAGAGGCATTTCCACTCCAGCAGGCAGGATCATTTAAACGCTGATTAGTTAACAGACTGTATTCATGAGAAAGGTACATTGATCCCAATGGCTTCATCGATTGTAGGTCTGTTGAACCTAGGCACCTTGCAAATTTATGGGCTGCCTTTATTGACTGTGTTTTGATATAATATGTGGATGTTTCTAGAAAGTACTATAGAAAGTTTCTGGCATTTGACCTTCCTTACACAGGATTATTAACCTGCAATTTTTTATTATTTTCAAATGTCTTTTAGAAAGGTATAGTAAGGCCATTACTTTTGCTTTCTGTCAAGTAGAAGAAGTTAAGCACTATTGAGAAATTAAAATATTTAAGTGAAAAAGAATTTATTTACATTTTTTTTTCTTTTTGACAACCAATTTAGTACATGGAGCTAGTTTTCCACAGTTAGAATAACAGAATTGATGCCTGGTTTTCTGTAAAGATATTTCTTAATGTTTTATGTCATATACAATTATTTCAATGTTCTCAAATGTAATTTTGCTAAATTTTTAAATAAAATTCTAACCTTGAATCTTTTGATAATATAAATTCAATTTACATTTGCCATATAGTTTAACAGAGAAGAAATTGAATCAATGTTATTAGGTGTTGCAGTATGAGTCACATAAAATATTTTAAAGGGAAAATGTTTCTTTTGCTAAAGTCACATGATTACCAATACCTAAAGTAGTCATTGTAGATTATTTATTTGAATTCCCCTTTGTCACTTTATACAGTTATTCTGCCAAAATCATATAAACAGGATTGAATTCTGCTTTAGTGACCTTGAATCTTGCCATGTTTATGCAAGCTCAACCTATGATTTATCAAAATTTTGTATCTACTTTTATTGATAACATAACTCATGGCTGTCTTAGCAATGTAATATCTCTTTGCCACTGAAAATGTTTTTTCATCTTTTAGTATAATTAATTGCCTTACCTTTGTGCTCTTGAGCAAGTAGTTAATACAAGTGCTAAATTGGATAGAGCTGTGATGTGCTGATAGATTTCCCCTTCTAGATTGACATTGATCCCTGGATCAATCTAATCCTGAAATAAAGGCAGAACAAACAAACAAACAAACAAACAAACAAACAAACAAACATTATTGACAGTCTCATATATACCAGGGGCTTGCTAGATGATCAACTTTGCATCTGTATTTTTTTGCTTGGACTAATTTCTTTTATTTGCCCATCACCAGCTGTTTGACTTTGATTAATGATTTAACTTTATGTTCTTTGTTTCCCCCCAAAGTAAAATGTATAAGAACTTGTTTCTAATTATCACTTCTAAGATTGATTTTTATAATAGAATGGATTAATACTGCTGAAAATTAGAATGGTGTCAATCATTGGGATAAGTTAATGGTTATGAAGAAATACTAGTTTATTTAGGTATTTTCATGTTGTATTTTTATCTTGAAAATTAAATTTATGTCTTTTCATGGTCAAAGAATAACATAAATATGAATGCAATGAAAGAAAGAATCAGCCAGGTGGTGGTGATTCATGCCTTTAATTCCAGCACTTGGGAGGCAGAGATAGGTGGATCTTTATGAGTTCAAGGCTAGCCTATATAGTGAAACAAAAAAAAGGTGATATTGTGTCCCCCAAAATATTGTGCACTCTAATAAACTTATCTGGGATCAGAGAACAGAACAGCCACTAGATAGACAGAGACCAGAAAATGATGGCACACACACACTTTTAATCCTATCACTTGAGAGGCAGAGATCCATCTGGATCTCTGTGAGTTCAAAGCCACACTGGAAACAGCCGGGCATGGCTTAAATCCCAGGAAGTGATGGCAGGAAGCAGAAAGGTTTATAAGCAGAAAGGTATATAAGCAGAAAGGTATATAAGGAGCAAGGACTAGGAACCAGGCCTTTAAGCTTTTAGGCTTTTGAGCAGCAGTACAGCTGAGATCCATTTGGATGAGGACTCAGAAGTCTGAAGTCTGAGGAAACAAGATCAGCTGAGGAGTTGGTGAGGTGAGGTTGGCTGAAGCTTGTTCTGCTTCTCTGATCGTTCAGAATTCACCCCAATATCTGGCTCTGGGTTTGTTTTTATTAATAAGACCTTTTAAGATTCATGTTACAAAAAAAAAAAGAAAAAGAAAAAGAAAAGAAAAGAAAAGAATCAATCATTAGCATCTATTGCTGGCTGTCTTACACCTCTAGACAGTATCACCTTCTGCAGTTNCTGGGGCATATGTAACACAGTTTTTAATACATGTTCTTGTACATATTTCCATATAACACAAATTGGACTGTACTAAGACTCATTATAACTTACTTGTCTCCATTTAATATGTTTGACAGTCTTATGTTTCACTGAATAGAGGAGAAAGTCATTGTTTGTGATGGTGATGTTGTGTAAATAGAACCAGTCTCATTCATGGACCCTTGTTTGTTTCCTTTTGAAAATCATAATAAGTTCTGGAAAGTTATGTACATGTACACGNATGATTTTGTACAATAATTACATATTATATTTGTGTAGATCATCCTTATGTATTTACATCGTATGTTCATATATATTAAAACATGCATACTATATATTCACACATATATGTGTGTATGATATGTGAACATGTGTAAATAAATATATATTGATAAAAACTAATTTAATTGGTATTTCTTGTTGAGTGTGAGAAGATATTGTTAATCTATCACCCATTATAGCTCAGCAATATAAAATATCATCAAGATATATGATGATGTGTGACTGACCATCAATATAATCATTGAATTTCTGTATCTGTGAGCATGACCAAAACACATNGAATGAAATTATCAAAGAATTAATAAAAGTATTTTACAATTTAAGGATAGAAAGATTACTCTGAAGTGAAGAGCNCCTACCTACNACCTATGCAGAGGACTAGAGTTCTGTTTCCAGCCTCCATATCAGTTGACTTACAAATGCCTATAACTCCATATCCAGGGGCATCCAATGTCCCTGGCCTCTGGAATGTATGTGCGCAGGCAGATACACATACATTAAACAAAAGTAAGTCTTTAAAATATTTAAATGTGTATGATTCTCTCTACTATGTTCAAGTGATCTGTGTATTCTTGTACTTGTGTGACAATTTAATAGTGCTATACTGTACAATTGTGTTAGTCTTGTTCTTATCATTTCTCATAATTTTCCTATTATCTCATACACAGAATGGTAATTCCTCTTATTTAATTATTTACAAAAAAAGATGCAATGGTAATTCCTCTTATTTAATTATTTACAAAAAAGACGCATTCATTAAGTGTCATGATAAGACTATTACATGTAGCAATCAATAGCATGGGTGAGAAAAGGTCTACATAAAAATCCTTTGTTAGAATACTTTCCTCTTTCCATAGAACAGAAATTAAAACAACCTATAATATGATTAGTCACAAACACAGCCCAGAAGGTGTTTTGCCCANACACATGAGTATTGTCTAAAACATGTCCTCTTTGTAGTGGCTAGGTCCTGCCAGCACTGTTCTTGGCTGAGTTCACAAGTCTGTTGCAACCTGTAGTTTCCCTGTCACTCTGTCTCTCCTCTCCTATTGAGCTTTGTTTCCTGGCACTAATTAGANCCTCCTGCCACTGCCATAGCTGCTGCTGCTNTTGGAACCACCACAGCCACCTTGGTTTCGTTGTTTAGCTAAACACTATCCTCCACCATGAAAAGGCCAGAGCTTCTGCCTCCAAAGTGTCCTCCCTTCATTGGTCCAAAATTTGAAGAATGATGGTTATAATTGGCAAAACTATTATAGCTTCCATCGCCTCCAAAACTGACTATATCATTACCAGATTCAATATAGCCATCCCCTTTGCCACCATTGCAGGTGCCAACAAAGCCAACAAAGTACTGAAATTTCCTTCTCAACCAAAACCACCACCATGACCACCACCAAAGTTTCCAGAACTATTTGGACCTCTTCAACCAGAGGAAGTACTAGCCATCTCCTGCTTTGACAGGGCTTTTCCTATTTCACAGTATGACCATTCACGGTATGGTATTTCTGAATGACATGGTCATCAAAGGTGACAAAAGCCAAGCCTTAATTTTTCCACTGCTCTGTCACTCATGTTTTCAATCACTTCATTTTCCCTAAACTTTCAAAATAATCTTGCAGGTGATGTTTGTTCTTCAGCGTCATNTTTAATACCACCAACCAAGATCTTTTTCACAGTTAAGTGAGCACCTGGTCTCTGAGAATCTTCTTTTGACACAACTCATTCTGGTTCCAACCTCTTCCACCCACCTTGTGTGGTCTTGCATTTATAGCAGCATCCACTTCTTCCACAGTGATAAACCCAAAGCCCCTAAGTTGTTTGGTGTTTGGATTAATCATTACCATAGAGTTAGTGAATGTTCCNCATGCTCAAAATGACTCCTCAGCCTCTCATTGGTTGTTGCCAAGAACAACCTCCCATGAAGATCAAAGATGGCTGTCCTGGCTTCTTGGGAGACTGACTTAGAATTGATGGCAGAGGGATAAAAGCCACCAGCGATGCTTCCTTGGCCTTGTTAACAGGCAAAAATCTATTTATAAAAAAAAAGATTTTAGGAGCTGGAGAGGTAGCTCAGAGGTTAAGAGCACTGACTGTTCTTCCAGAAGTCCTGAGTTCAATTCCCAGCAACCACATGGTGGCTCACAACCATCTGTAATGAGATCTGGCGCCCTCTTCTGTATACATAATAAATAAATCTTTAAAAAGAAGATTTTAATAAACTAAAACTGCTTTTAGTTTCTACATAGAAAACTTTTATTGATATAGGGATCTCATAANGAGCCACTATCCCAAAGATTTTAAAAGTAAATTTGACATTACTTTTCAGTTACTGTATTAGTCAGTTTCATGTTACAATAAGAAAANACTTAACACAGTCTATGTACAANGTAAAGAAAGATTGTTTTGGCTTAGGGTTTGGAAGTTCAATTCAAGTGACTCTGTTGGAAGATTGGGAATCATGTAAAAGCCTGTATTAGAGCATGTNCTTGTANANTGAGGGAGGAGGATGAGGGGGAATAGGCGAAACAGCAGGNGGAAGANGGGGAGGAAGATGGGGAGGAATGTGATGGATTTCAATAATAGATGGTCTAATTTGGAAAGACTTCATCAGGAAACAAATACAGCTATGGCCTGTATTTACAATTCTACTACCACCTTATAAGCTCTATTTGGTCTATGTATACTTTTTAAGTTGATTAAATTTTTNAAATCTTTAACTGTTTTGATTACTATGAAAATTGTCCAATTCATAGAATTTGTCACACTTTGTGAAGNATGTATGAAAAGCTATGTAGAAACTCATGATCTTGAAACCCAACTGAAAATGTACTTAAATGGGATAGTAAAGAACAGGTAAGATGAACAACTTTATGCTTTATGTATGTCAAAATAAAATCTTTACAGTAAGCTTACTTTGAGTTTCACACTTCCTGTAGATAAATGTTAACTTTTATTAAAAAGAAAAAGAAGAAATAAAAGCACCCAAACTCTAAACAACATATGGTTCCAAGAACAAACAAGAGAAATAAACAAAAGAAATTTTGTTGATCTGTACATTAGTTAGGATTCTTTAGAAGAACAGAACTGATAGACTGAANATGTGTACAGGGNGTTAATTAGAGTGGATTACAGGCTGTAGTCCAGCTAGTCTAAGAATGGCTGTCTCCTAGTGGAAAGTCTAAAAATCCAGTAATTGTTCAGTTCATGAGGCTGGATGTCTCAGCTGGTCTTTAGTATATATATCAGAATCCTGAAGAGGTAGGTTTTAACACTAGTCAAGCAAGAATGAGGGCTAGCAGGCAAAGAACAACTGTTGCCTTCTTTCATGTCCTTTAGGTGGGCTACCAATAGAAGGTGTGGCCTCCATTTAAGGTGGATCTTTCCACCTCAAATAATTCAATCAAGAAAACTCCTTCACAGCTGTACCCAGTGGCTTGGGTTTTAGTTAACTTCAGATGTACTCAAGTTGATGACCAAGAATATCCATCACAGACTAAAATGAAAATGAAAATTCAATTTATCCAATTTGGGTAAAGCAGAAAAAGCAGTCCTTAGGATGAAACACGTGCATTGAACGCATTCATATTAGCAAATAAGGCACACTTAAAACCAGGACGCTAAGCCTCTGGCTTAGAAAACTAAAAGAAGAGCAGAATGCACTTCAAGCAAAAATTTTAAAAAGTATAAATATTAGAGAGGTCAGTAAAATTGGAAAGAGAATCTTGTTACAGAAAATTAATGGATCCCTACTTTTGTAACACATCACAATAGAAGCACTGTCTCATGACATAAGATACAGAAACTAAAAAATACACANTGAAAAGNAAGGATTAAAGCTGCCTTGGTTTCTACTTNNATATCAACAAAGATCCCATGGAACTTTTAGATTACAGGAAGGTTGCAGAATGCAGAATATATATAAAAAACCAATTCAATTTCTATGGGAAAAATATGGATAATATGAATTTTAGATTGAAAACACAATGTTACTAATATTAACATCAAAAAAGAAACAGACATATTTAAGTAAAAAATCTTACAAAATGTATAAGCTTGATAATGTAAAAANTCTAAACNTTAAAAGAAATAGAAAACATTAAATAAAATGGAGAAAGAACATGAATGTTCACTAACAGAGAGATTGAATACTGTTAAAATATCAGTTATTCAGTTCTACTTTTGTAAATTCAACACAGTATTAGTCAAAATCTCAGCATTTCTTTTGTTCATATCAACAAATTTATTTGGCTTTTACTTGGAAAGGCAGAGACTCACAAAAGTCAACACCAAGTACTAAAAATAAGTGTCAAAAGGGTGACATCGCCTTATTGCATGACTTTTCAGAAAAGTGTATTATTAATAAAGACAGTCGCTGTTAGTGAAAGAGTAGACAAACAAATCTTAAGAATACACAGCCCAGAAACACAGCCATACAAGTAGGTTCAATATAACTTTGAGGAAGGAGAAAATACAGTTTAATAGAATCTAGAAAAACTGACATTNTAGGACAAGAAAAAGGCAAAAAAGACATACAGATACACACATAAATGTAAAGCTGAGGCTAAGAATATATAATAAAATATTAAATCAAATAGATCACAGACCTTAATGTAAAATGCAAAGACACAAANCTTCAAGATGTTATGAAGGAGAAAATCTGGGGTGTGGTAATGACTCCTAAGTATGAGAACCAAAGTCTGTGAGTGAGAATATTGAAAAGCCAGACTTCATTAAAAATTAAAAAATTGTTTCCTGCACTCAGGAGGCAGAGGCAAGCAGATCTCTGTGAGTTCGAGGCCAGCTTGGCCTACAAAATGAGTTACAGAACAGCCAGGACTGTTACACAGAGAAACCCAGTCTTGAAAAACAAGCAAACAATAACAACAACAAAAATGGTGACAGATAACCCTCAGGGGTAGTTGTGGAAGACACATCTGGAAATTGACTTGCCTCCAAAATGTTCAAAAAACACTTGAGGGTCAATAGTTAGAAGCCATAAGTGCAATTTTAAAATGGACAAATAGTCTGAACTGACATCATTTCAAAGAGGAAATACAGTTGGTAAATAAGTGTACAGATGCACCCTACATCAGAGTTCACTAAGGAATCTTTCATTTGAGTANCAGTGANGTACCATCAGACACCTGTTAGAACAGATCCAGTGTTGGCAAAGAGGGAAGGNAGGGCTGTCAGTCATTGCTAGTGAGGATGTGAACAGAGCAGTTGCTTGAGAAAACAGNTGATTTTTTGCAAACTTTCACCCACTCTTATCAGATAAGCCCTGATGCTGATATTGAGCCCTGATAAGCTCAATGCACAGGTTACCCTCCAATGAATTGAAAATGTGCACCCTCACAAAAATCTAGACATGAACATCTGTNGTAGCATTGCTCATAATTGCCCAAATCCAGAAGCAGCAATGATGACCTCTCAATAGGTGAATGGATTAAAAACAACCCTGTGGTATCACATTATAAATGGAATATTATTCAATGATAAAAGGGAATGAACTACAAAGCAGTGAAACACATAGAGGAGCCTTTAATGTACACTTCTAAGTGCGAGAGGCATCTACCAAGTCACAAATTCTGAGAAAAGCAAATTCCAGACATCTGAAACTCTACCGTTTATTACTCGGCTTGGGGAATGCAGTGAAGGACAAGCATTTAGAACACAAGAGACTTAATGACTGGTAAGGGCCATCTGTGTNGAATTGTAATAGTAGGTATATGGCAAATACTTATCAAAACTCAGAAAACTGTACGGGTCAAAAGAACCTTCATGTGTGTGAACTATCAACTCAGCTAACTTTCACAACTATAGACACTTAAATTTCTACATGAAAAGAAAAATGTGTGTAGTTCATGTGAACCAGACATGTATCTTTAAAATGGGAAAAACAGTAACCTCCAAGTGAA
>LZPO01076367.1:13625-29977 GCA_001675575.1 Neotoma lepida
AGGGTTCTCTTCTCTCAGTCCTTATTTTGATAGATGTATTTATTTCTCTAGTCTACATTTCACTTTCATGAAGCAGCTCTTTTGATATTAAACAGATAAATTTTTACTTTTTAGTCATTATTTAATAATTTGTACAATTTGTTTGGAGTACACCTTCTTCTATTATTTTCTTGATTTCTTTTAAGATCCAAAATAGTTTGCTTAGTTCGTATGTCCTGTCATCAGAAAGTGCTTGTTGTGAGGGTTAATACTACCATATTTGTTTCAGGGCTCTGTTTTCACAATTTAATAGCTTTGTGCTTTGTTTTGTTTACAAAACATCTTTTATTTTTATGTGAGATAAAATCCAGATACAGACCCACAGCTTTAGGGACTGCTTAATTCTAACACTAAAGTCAAATAGTTTCTTCTTCAGATGTATTTGTTTTTTTTCCCCACTTTTCTTCACTCCTAAGGGAGGAACGTAAGTCAGGTCTTGCAAAATTTCCACCTGTGTTCTTTATGCTCCCGGTGGGTACCATTCATTCTGTCCATTTGCACTCAACTCTTTTCTAGCACTTTTATAATTGCGTTCATACACCTGGTAGTACAATTCCTTGGTTGATGGAGATAATGTTAGATTCAGTGTAGAAGATGAAACAAAGTATCCCTCCTTTTAGGAAAAAAGANAGATGTTAACTATTCAATATCCTCTGTATGTTATAGAGATTACATCTCTTAATTCACGTAGCACTTAAATGGTTCAGAATAGGCCATTCCCANTTTTGTGTGAAGAAATATTTAGTAGCCATCTCTCTGGAAGAAAAATCAAGCTATCATTGGTAGCACTGATATTTTCCACATAGACACATTCTCATCCTGTTTTATTTCAAGCCGCCAGAATATGATCAACTTGTTTAAGATAATTCAGGACACTCACGAATCAGGTACAGAGCAGAACTGAGGGACCCTGCCCTTCAAATGCTGTTTGAATGTGAGAAACAGTAAGACTCCACACTTCATTCAGATGGACTTGTTTTCTGAAGGTCAATTTTCCAGCATGGTCTGTCTCACAGTCTGGCTTTCCTTTATTCCTACGACAAAGGCTGCTTCTTGACTTGGCTGCTATTGTTACTCTAACAAAAATCAATCAGATAGCCTGGCGGTGATGGGGCACGACTTTAATCCCAGCACTCGGGAGGCAGAGGCAGGCAGATCTCTGTGAGTTCCAGGCCAGCCTGGGCTACCGAGTGAGTTCCAGGAAAGGCGCCAAAGCTACACAGAGAAATCCTGTCTCAAAACCACCCCCCCTAAAAAAAAAATCAATCAAATAAATACTTATGACATTGTTAGATAAAACTGGAGTTTATTTCCCACTCCTAAAGCATGACTTGCAGCAGAATGTTATATTATTTTGTATTTTGGTTCATAAAAGTTTGTATGGGAATTACAAACTTAAAAGGTAATTAAACTTTATAGGCTAAAGACNCATAGTGATCAAAATAGGAACTTATAATTATTATTTATACTATATTTTATTATTATTTACCAGAATAAAATATGTCTTATTAAAGTTACTATTCTTTCTGTATAACACAACCAATAGTAAGTACATTAGCTTTACTCAGTTTCTGGGACTGTGCCCTTCCTATCACTGTTGGGAAAGAAACATTTTCTAGACAAAAGATTTAAAGGATANTAGCCTGGGAATGGCTTGACAAATGGGATCTTGAAGGACTGGTCTAAGAAAATCCCTGTGAATGTCTTGCTTAGCAAATGAAGATGATTGTTACACTAGCACTGTTTTCTTCACAGACATCTTGGCTGAGCTTTTACTGTAATCTTTAAACACCTTGTGTATGACCTTTGGCATTTATTTCAGAATTTGTATTCTTTAAGGCATGGCTGAAAAGATACATATTTAACATGACCTTTACTGATTTTAGAAATTAGAAACAACAAAAAAAAATAATAATTAGGAGAAGTCTCTGCAGGTTTCTGAGCATCCCCGATCCATTTCTGAATGTAGATGTCTCTATCATTCTGCTTAAACTTTACACTATATGTCAATTTCTCTGTAGGACAAAGTTCACTTGTACATGACACTGAGCTTACACAAATAGCATGATCAAANAGGCCCGGGAGCCTAGTCAAATAAATTCTACATTTTTAAAGATAGTATTTCACCAAATAGACTTAATGATGTTTATATGGTCTCTTATGAAAGCTGAAAGTACAGCATAATAATGATATAAACATAGGAAATATCTGTCCCTGGGGACACATGATCACAATCTACAAGCCTGNAATTTATAGATTTTGAAGTTATAAAGAAAAATGAAAATTTGCTCTCACTGCAGTTACCAAGGAAGAACAGCAAAAATAGTTTGTTCCAAACAGGACATGGTGCTCAGGTGAAATGTTTGCATGGAAAATGACAAATATTTCAAGTATTAGAAAAGAGTTTATTAGTAAGGACATCACAGATCCACTACTTTTAATTCTGTTTGACATACTCAATTCTCCTTCCTCTTGAAGTTTTGGAAGATGCTAGCTTTGAGTTCTCTCTGGGGAATTAGAAAAAAAAAGAAGGAGAAGAAAACTTTGCTTTTCCCTTGAACTCGTGTTCTTCCTCCAGTATTAGAATATAGCACAGCAGCTGCTCTCTTGAATCTGGCAAATCCCGGGAGGGGTGGTTGTACTTGGTGATTGTAGTTAGCTCAGCTGCTCTGGGGNTAGAGTTGCTTCCTGCTGTTTCTGTGTCCACAAATATTTGTTAAATAATATGCTGAGGGAAGACATTGAAGGGATCTACAGCTGTGCTGGTAACCCCATCCCACTATGGTCTAACAAATACTCCCAGAGTGNCTAAGACCATTCCTATTAGCGGGCCACTGCTTATGAGCCTCACATGGTATTTTCTTCCACATANATGAGTCTGATTTTCTTCAACACCCCTGGCTTCTCCTAGGNAAGGGAANGAGGGTTATTTTATTATTGAGCTTGGGGGAAAGTGGCCCACATCTAGCTCAGTCTCTTTCCCCTTTATCTCAGACAGCACAGCTTCCATCTGTTCTGCCGTGGCGTTAAATGTTAGTGTTTCATAAACAAAGATCATTGAGGGGATTTACAACATTCTCTGTGACAAAAGTACAGCTAGGAAAATATTAGAGAATTATGTCATTTTTGCTATCAAGAGGGTCATTTCTATCTTCCACAACGTAACTTTTGCCAGTAATCAATATGATATTTTGCTTTTTATCTATTTTCTTTTCATCAATTTGCAAACAGTTTAGAACTCAGATTGTGAGGGCAGAGGATGCTATTTATTGAACTATATTCCTTAGCATATGAGGAAAATTCTTGGGAACTTGAACAAATTGTTTCTTAGCTTCTACCAAGCACAAAATACTATTCTGAGTAAATNTCATCCAATTATATGATAAACTAATGTGGTTTAAAGCCCATTTTAATGATAACTGCATCTAATTCTTTCCTAATATAACTTCTGAGACTATTAAGGCCCATAAATATTTTGGGTGACCATTGTGCATCATAATATGTCGCCACGTACTTAGGAATATAATAGGAGTAAATGATAGGAGAAATGACACTTCTGAAATTGTGTGTGTGTGTGTGTGTGTGTGTGTGTGTGTGTGTGTGCATTTGTAGGTAATTACATATATAGTGTCTCTCATCACTAAAATATTTCACTCTGTGGCTGGATTCTGAACAGTTGTTATCATACTCTGATTAATCCAAGACAATGATGCCAGTCCTCCCTCCCACAGACAGACTCCTTCCGTCACTTGGATGTCTACTAAGATGATGCTAACCTTTAAGAAACTTACAATGCAAATGTCTCATTCTTTCTAAATAGGAATGTTGAACTTGTCTGAGAACAGTGAAGATGATTCCTTCTAGAAAAAACACCAAAAAATAACTTCAATAAGCATATATACTGAAAAAAATCAAATTGAACTTCAAGAGATATATGAAAGTTTAAAAATCCATGATCTTAAGACNTGAGGTAAGAATCTGACAGATAGCCATCATTCAGTAGACTGAGGCAGAAGGATCAGTCAGGAGTTCAAGGCCAGTAATGTGGGCTATACAGGGGGCACCTAGCTCAAGGAAGAAAAGAGGGGGGGAGGGAGNAAGTGAAGGAGCANCTTCATTTTCTCTGCCAATTAAAGAATTAAAAGGCACAAGAGGAGTGTTACTAGAAATTTGGGTGAGTCATGGAAGAGCTAATGTAAGATACTGAGGAAATTGGACTCTCCTCTTGTGGGTCTTTTAGTTCCTTTAATAAAAGAATTTTATGAGAAATCTCAGAAGTAGCAAAAAGTGTGAGAAGGAGGTGTAATGGAGGAGGTACGCCAGAATGGAGATTAGCCACGTAGTAGTAGGCAGCCATGTGATGGAGAAGGGGGCTTTCAAAAAAGGGTAAGGATGCCTAGTGCACCAGAGAGTTTAAAAGCACACCTAGGCTATGGTCAGCACCCAAAAGAAAAAGACAGAGGAAAAGCAAAAGGAACAGTTAGACCTTTCTGTGGACAGACCCAGCCAATCTTCATAGTAGCTTTTAGGAAATGCACTAGGGTAGAGCATCCAGGGAAGGAAAAGAATGTACTTTAAGTGGAAACCACTTTCCCCAGGGGTGGTCCCTTAGCTAGGTCCTTGACTAGGCCAGGTGATCAAAATCATCAGTGAGAAGACAAGGTCATGTTCCCACTTGTAGATGCCACCCTTTGCTGTAACATTAGGAAAGAAGGAAAGAAAAACAAAGGAAGGATACAAAAGAATCAGATATCTATGCTGTGGGATGATCTTTCTGTACACTGTGAATATGTATTGCTCTCATTGGTTGACAACAAAGCTGTTTCAGCCTATGGCAAGGCAGGATAAAGTTAGATAGAACAATCAAATTGAAGACTGAGAGGAAGAGGGGCATTCGGAACACATGTGCCCAGCTGCCCAAGAAGTTAGATGCCGAAGNACCGGTAAAGCCACAGACCNCGTGGCAATACATAGATTAATAGATATGGGTTAATTTAAATGTAAGAGCTAGTTAGTAATAAGCCTGAGCCATCGGCCAAGCATTCTGTAATTAATATAAGCTTTGTTGTATTTATTTGGGACTGGGCAATCAGGANGAAAGGCTCTGCCTCCGTTTATACATCTAGGCTGGATATAATTTATTGAGGCTCTGGCAACCTAGAAATTCAGTAACATTTATCTTGCCTAGGGAATAGTTTGGTTAAATATAACAATAAAGCCATGGCAAACTCTTGCATTACTGTTGTACCCTTTACTGCCCACATTTGACTCCAACCAATTGTTGGAACTTGGCAGCCAGCGTTGTTCTTCCATACAAAGCATCCTTGCAACAGCAGGAACTGAAACAGGAGACACCTTTTAAATATATGCAGGTGTGTATCTCATGTTGAGATGTAAAGTAAACAAAAATATGTGTTTACTATGTAAGAGAATTTTCCAAAAAATTATTGGTATGATTATCTCCCTAGGCAAAGGAGATAGAAGAGACATAATTAAAGTGTTTATATTCAGCAATGCTGTATGCCTGTGGAATTTTATAAATAACCAGGAATTATTTTGTAGAACTTACTACTTACTCTNTTTTTCGTGGTGCCTCCTAGGTGGTCGGCTGTGTCAAGATGAAACTGAATATCTCCTTCCAAGGCAACAGCTGTCAGAAATTCATTGAACTAAATGATGAATGCACGGTTTGCAAGTTCTATGAGAAGCACATGGCCACGGAAGTAGCTGCTGATGCTCTGGATGAAGAGAGGAAAGATTATTTGGTTTGACTCAATAATGGGAATGACAAACAAGGTTTTCCCATAAAACAAAGCATCTTGACCCATGGCCGAGTATGCCTGCTGTTGAGTAAGGGGCATTCTTATTATAGACCAAGGAGAACTGGAGAAAGGAAGCACAAGTTTGTTCACGGATGCATTGTGGATGCCAATCTGAGTGTTCTCAACTTGGTTATTGTTAAAAAAAAAAAAGGAGAGAACGATTTTCCTGGACTGACAGATACTACTGTGCCTTGACAGTTGGGTCCTAAAAGAGCCAGCAGAATCTGAAAGTTTCTCAATATCTCTAAAGGAGATGATGCCTGCCAATATGTTGTCAAAAAGCCTTTAAATACAGAAGGTAAGAAGCCCAGGACCAAAGCACCCAAGATTCAGCATCTTGTTACTCCATGTGTCCTGCCATGCAAACACCAACACACTGCTCTAAACAAACAACATACTAAGAAAAATAAGGAAGGAGCTCCAGAACATCCTAAACTTTTGGCTAAGAGAATGAAAGAAGCCAAAGAAAATGCCAGGGATAGATTGCCCAGAGACGTGGGCTGTCCTGAGAGCTTCTACCTCTAAGTCCAGTCAAATATAAGTTTTTAAGAGTAACAAATAAATAATTAGACCTTCAAAATAGCTTACCGACTTTTGGATACAAAGAGAACTGATTACTATGCGTTCATGAAGCCTTTCCATCTACTTTAGACAAACCACTGATTCTCTCAGGAGATATAACCAGAAACTACAGCTTAGCTTCTGACACAACTTGTGTCTTGTGATGTAGTGACGACACATTAAGCACCGTGGATGAAGGGTCTGAACTACAATCAAGCTATGTCTGCTTGAGAACAATTAACAACACACCTGCCTCTTGTCTTGCATTTGGAGATGCTAAGGAAGAAGTTTGTGCATGCTCTGCCCATGTATCCTCCTCCTCGGTTTTAGAGCACTGTGTGGAGAACAAGTCTTTTCACTTTAGTCATATAATTGGGATGTATATTTTTTTATTAACTTGTGATTTACATGCATTAAAATGTACCCTGATATTTTCTTCTCCATTAGTCTTTACAAATCAATGTGTAGAATAGTTGAACCACTTTACAAATAATCCTCTCTACCAGTTAACCTTCAGCTCTCCTCTGTTCCACACCCCAGCTCTTGAAAACCCCTATCTGATTGGTATGCCTTCAAAGATGTATCATTGAGATGAAATCATAACCATGTGGTTCTGGCCTATTGACACAATAATTCGCACATGAACACAGACTTCTGTATTCCTGTTCATTGGCTCACTCATTATACGAGTTTATTTTTTATTTTTTTGATATATACTGAGAAATATACTCAGTGCCTCATGTAGTAAATGCTTATTGAAATATATATCCCCAAACTGCCAAACTCCTTTTCAACACAGCTCTAGTATCTTACAATTGCAGAATAATCTGACTTCTATTTTCTGTGTATCTTGTCAGAAGTTAACACTGCCAGTCTTATTTTAAGTCCTTATAGGTGTGACATGTATGTCTCTGCAGTTAATTTTTCAAGGCTGGTTCCATATGCTCAATCTTCTTCAGTTGATGGAAAAAAGTTATGAGAAATATTAAATGAATTTTATTTTTTTCCAGCATTTGTCTTTTGATCTCATTGTCTGGGAGAAACCTAAGATTATTAATAGTCACTTATGGTCATTAAAACTCCTTCATCAAAAAATGATTATAATCACATTTGATGCTCAGCAGGTAACAGCACTTGCTGCCAAGCTTGATAACTTGAGTTTGATTGAAGGGACCCTCAAGGTGGAAAGAGAGAACTGATTCCCACAAGCTGTCCTCTGACAACCACATATGTACATTGACACATGTGGGCATGGACAAGCACTTAATAAATAAACATCATCTTTTAAAAAGGTAGCCCTGGAGAGATGGCTCAGAGGTTACAAGCATTTATTTTTCTTGCAGAAGACCTGAGGGTGTTCCCAGCACAAATGTTGGATGGCTGACAACTTCCTGTAACTTTAGCTCCAGGGAATCTGATGCCATCTTCTGACCTCCATGGGTACTCCCAAACACTTATCCACATATACAACATACACAAGTGCTCTCTCTCTCTCTCTCTCTCTCTCTCTCTCTCTCTCTCACACACACACACACACACACACATACACGCACACACACTCAGATACAAATGCATAAATGTAAATATATCATTACTGCATTAGTCAGTGTTCTCTAAAGAAACAGAACTGATATAACAGTGTATACACATACTATGATATATATATATATATATATATATATATATATTACATAATGGTATTTTAGAGTGGTTTACAGGTTATAGTCTGACTATTCCAACATGGCTTTCTCCTAATGGAAATTTCAAAAATTCAATAGATGTNCAGTCCATGAGATTGGATGTCTCAGATGGTCTTCAGTACACACTGGAATTCTGATAAGTAGGCTCTAATGCCAGTAAGGGAATGGATTTGCCAATGAGGGTGAGCAGGTTGAAGAACAGCCGCTTCCATCTTCCATGTCCTTTATACAGGCTGTCACCAGAAGGAATGGCCCAGATTTAAGCTGGATCATCTCACCTTAAATGATTCAATCAGTAAAAATCCCTCAAGGTGTACAAAGTTGCTTGCCTTTTAGTTAATTCCAGTCTTTGTCAAGTTGACTGCCAAGAATAGCCATCATAATTACTAATACTAAGCTCAACTATGTACTGGCTTCTTGCTCATCATCTGCTCCTCTAAATGTTAATGTAACATAATACAACACTTTGTACATCCTTCCTTTTCTATCCTCTCACCCTTTTTGAGGTTCTATCTTGTCAGGATTTCAATTTCCTTCTTTTATATAATTATGTGACTTTTTTTTTTGAGGTCCACACAGAAAGAACCTACAGGCCATGCTTCACACAGAAAGAGCCTGAAAGCCATGCTTGCTGCTGTGTCACTGACTTCAGCCTTGTATTAGGCCTATCTTAGCTCCTTCTTGCCATGTGAGTAAAAAAATAATATCTTCTCAGAATTATCCAATGGAATCTTTTTGAGAAGCTGCACACCTTGGCATTCCTATAAATACTCCTTTAGAAGAGACAGAAAGGGCCAGTGGATAAGGATCCAGGCCCTCCCAAGGCTATGCTGTATTTCTGTTTCTCTCCCCTCTATCCTTCTATCTAAATCTCTTATCCCTCTCTCCTCAAGAGAACCCTGGGGTAAAATGTGGAGGCCAGTCTCCCAGCTGGCGTCCCACACTGCATGTAATAGAGAAATTTTCATCACTAAAATATTCCTTAGCACTGATGTTATTATTTATATAAGTTTTTTTTTAACGTTTGGATTCATTTCCCTGGGAACATCAATATGGCTTATTTTGGAAAAAAATCCTCAATATTTTAACCATATGTCAAGCACATTGTTGTACCAATTTTCTTCAGGTTTCTGAAGTGACAAGTTCCATTCTGCTATNATTTAACACTGCCTTTGGTTTCTCAGGAGATAAAGCAGCCAGAGTAATTCACTGCCTCTAAGGCCCTTTCCCCTTTCCTAATTCTCTCTTTAGCCTGCTCCTTGCTCCTGGGGACGCATGTGTTTGTTCTTTTGTTGCAGCTACATTGTTGCAGCAATGACTCTTTGTGGTGTGCTGTTGTATACTCTATCATTCCTTTGGAGCGAAAATCAAGTCAAATAAATCAATAAGAAAAAACAATAAGGCAAATGAGATAAAAATCCTTCCCTGTTTTTCTCTTTCTCTGTTTATCAGTCTACTTTTCTCTACCTAAACTGTCAATTCAGTTCTCAGCCAGGTGGCACAGTAATGAAAACACATGGATAATAAAGAGCTTAAATATATTCTGTATTTCCCCTATTGTTTGTCATTTGTGATGACTTTTTAAAAAATAATAAACTCTAATGAGTAAATTTACCAAAACAGATGTCTTATATAATAAAGATTCTATTGTGTCATGTTGTCTCTTTTGTATAGCAATTGTCTGATAGTTTTAATTTTTATTACATTTATTTACTTATTCATTCATTCATTCATTTATTTAGTGTGTGTGTGTGTGTGTGTGTGCCATGATACAGGTGTGGAAATGAAAGGACAACTTTCAGGAGTTAGCTCTCTCTTTCCACCATGGGAATCCTGGGAATTCAGCTGCAGTTTGACTCTTGGCTTAGAAACAAGTGCCTCTACCTACCAAGCCATATCTCTGGCCTTCACAGTAAGGTTTTGATAAACTCACATAGTGCTTTCAGAATTATAAGTTTAATTGCCAATAATCTTTTTCTGTGCTACACAAGTCACGCTGATAGATCTCCTGGGTAACAGTTGTTCAAGTATCAAGTTTGTTTGGGACTTAATTCATAGAACAAAATGCTGAATTCCTTCTGACATGATCCATTTCTACCCAAANTCAGTCTGTGGCCTCTCTGGCCTCGAGAGACTATAATAACAAAAAGCCCAATCATCTACTACTAGGAATGAAGGCCTTGAAATAACTCTAGAGTTTTGATTGCATCAAGCTGTGAANGAGAAAGTTAGAGTTACAGGGTATATGAGAAAAAGATAGCTCTAACAAGTGTCCTTCAGACTACAGTTGTTTTCATCCTCAAATATTTGCTTTCTTCTCCATTTATCATCTTATCCATACTCATAACGGTCTTATTGATCNTAATTAATTCTTTCTTACTTTTCCAATTATTCGTCATCCACTTGAAATGATCAAATTAGATCCTCTTTCAATTTTGTAAGATACATCACATCTCTGGAACTACACTGCATTCTGAAAGGAATTTGATTAAAATAGACAATGGTAACTTATCCCTATAATACTGTGACAAAACAGAAAGGAAGCTAGTTCCACAATGTTTTCTTTATCTTTGCTGTCAGTCAGGTTTTACTGCTTGGAAGTATAATCAGTCTTTTTCTTCTCTCTTTTTCTTCCCCTCTTTTGGTTTCAAAAGCTCCCCAGGCCCAAATATTCAAAGATTACACCATCAATAACAGTCATCAATGGGTACCTATCAACATATCTCAGTTTGGAAGTAGCATTAAATCAGCAAGCACAATAGGATTATGTTGTGCAGGCTTGTGAAACAGGAGACTCACCTACTCTATTGAAAATTACATTCCTCTTCACAAGAGAGCTTCAGGTTCCCCATCTAACTCCACACTGGAAAATGGAATAGCCCTCTTGCCTGTCAGCTTTTTCTGTATCTAAAATATCTATCCTAAACTGTTACATATATTTTGATATCTGTTTCTATATGATTATGGAGGTGTATGTCCTGTCAAATCACATGAAGCAGTTTAATTTAATGTAATTCACTGTATTATAAACTTAGAGTTNATAATTTTCACTGCATTTTATTTAGTTATTATTTACTCATTTGCTCTGTGTGTATGTGTATGTGTGTGTGTGTGGGTGGGTGGATGTGGGTGTGTGTGTGGGTGTACACATATCCCATTGTTGTCATTTGCATTTAATTTGCAGAACAATGACCTTAGCAAGACCCTGCATTTTCTTGAATATGTATTTATTTGCATAATATATATATTTGAAGATCGTAAAGTTACTATTAACTTTAAGTTATCACTATTAACATTTAAGCAAGTTAAATTTACATTGGGTAAGTGTATGCTGCTGACAATGGTTTCCAATGATGGATGCAAAGAAAATTTGTCTTTAATTTTTTTTCTCAGTGCCAGACTTGGAAGCCCAGGCTGAGTTCTCTGCCACCAAGCCTTGCACATTTCTACCATGCATGCTGACATGAGTTACACTTAGTGCCTACGGTTACCAAATTTGTTGCTCAGGTTTACAAGTTTTATTTTTCCATCAAGAAAATGAATTCTTTGGAAAAGCATACTATTTTCTGTTGTGTGGACATTGAAGAGGTATCGATACCTTGACTTTGATGCCATGGTTTTCTATAAGCATCAGTCATTGACAAACCCAGATTTGAGCTGACAGGAGGTGATGTTTAAGTGATGTCACACATGTACTTTTCTTCTTGGTTCTCAACACCATATCACTCTTTTCTCTAATTGATACCCTCTGCCCCTTGTCATGTGGTTGATTTCTCCCAAGTTAAAACAGACTAATGCATGCTAAATTGTTTACTCAAAGATTGTATTGGAGTTGAGAAATCCATTGAAGGAGGCTTCTTGACAGTGCTAGTTGAAGCTCTATGATGAGGCTGCAGAGGACTTGTTGGGGACAGATGATGTTTCCAGAGATGTCCAGCTGCTACTTATCTGCTTACAATAAGTGAAATTCACTTTCTTTTCTGTTTTCTTCCTTTCCTCTAATTTGTCAAAACCTAGGAAACNGTGTCCCTGGATAATTTATCAGCAGTTTCAGATAGCTGACATTAATTCATCATAAATGGTAGAAACCATTGTGTCTACTGCTCACAATCTGCCAGTAAATCTCATTTTGGTAACCCTTCTGTAAATTATAGTTTAACAAAAACTAAGTTTTTCCTTAAATTTTTATACTTCATCTATCTTATTTGTTTGTACAAGGGCTTCTGTTACTTTTTGTTATGTATGAAGATATCTCATGAAAAGATCAGGTCATAATTTGTATCTGGTAGGGAGAACTGCTTTGAGTTTTGGGTAATTGTCTATGACATGAGTTTTTATATATTTTATAATGGTAAATTTTAATTAATAGGTCATATTAAGTCATTTAAAATATGTAGATTGCTTAAATCAACTTCTTGAATTACAGGAGAAATGTATAGTGATTTTAGAAAATTGTTTTCCAAAGTTTTGCACCTTTTACAAATCAGAGAAAATGCTCCTTCAATAAAACAGTTCATGCATAATATTTTTGAAATGAAAAATATAGCATATATGTTGATAAAGTCTATTATTCACTAGTACTAAGCACTAGTACTAAGCACTATGTTTTCCTAAGACAGCATGGGAAAATACAAAAATATTCACAAAATGCAAAAGGTTCACCTGAAAATAAACTTTCATTTTCTTAGAGATAAAACACAGCACAAATGTTAGAAGTGGCAAATTGGCTTTGACCGAACCCTGTGTTTTACTGATTGTGTGAACCTCGGAAATATACCTCATTTCTGACTTTCTTTAATTTGTCTGTAGCATCAAAAGGGTGTGATAAAACCAAATGAGGTAATGAATTATATGTTTCCCAAATGCCAACTGAGGGTTTCGCTGGCTCTTCTAAATCCTGCAGTTGTTTCCATGGAGACGAGAACATCCTTGTCTTGTTACTGTTGTTGGTTTTTAGAACATTTAGGTAGAACACATATTTGGCAAGGACTCTTGTGTTTTCAAGGTGGTCACTGTTTGTAGGCGTGTTTACGAATCTTTCAACAGCTTCAAGAGTGGAATTTGTGGCGCATGCAGGAGAAACCAGAAATAAACTGCATGGAAATGTGCAGTGACTGGTTATTCAAAGGGATAATTTAGATTTAGCAAGATGTAATTTTTGCAGCCAGATGGGGATTGGGGGCTGATTTTGCTTGATCAAAAGTGAAAAGTTCATGGCATTTATCGAATTGCTTCTTTATTCATTAAATTTACTCTTGTAGTAAAACTTTATCATTTCATTAAATGTAGAAAGATACTGTATGTATTTAATGCTTTCCCAAGAAAATAATACTTCTATAGTCTTTCCCTCTAAAGGTTGCTTTTTTGTCTACTATATCTGAATATCAGAGGGGGGAAAATCATTATATGTGAAGAAAGGAATTGGGACCCAGATCTAAGGAGGTATGAGAATGGAGGAGAAGAGATGGGAAGATGTACATCTCCATTGAAGATGATGTGGCAGAGATTCTTGTTGTTGTGGGACAGGAAGGGAAGAGCCAGATAAAGAGATGTAAAGTGATGTGGATCTGATATTGCAGGTGATGTCACTCAGTTTGCTGTTCACAATATCATCACTATCATAGTGTTAATTTTTTGTGCTGAATTTTCATAACAGCAATTGCCTTTTTTATTTGAAAAAGAAATTATATAATGGTCTCGATATGTGGTAAGATTTTTCTCCCACGGATTATACGCAGAATAAAANTAGTATAGAGAAACTGCAGCATCTTAGTCAACAAAGGCCATGCTTTTTGATTCCTAACACAGAAAATGAAATCACATCTTGAATTCTTCAAACAACAGGAATACACGCAAGACCACAGTAATTTTGAAGGCTTCTACCTTGGATGAGGATGTAGTTCGGTGGGAGACTTGCCTGGCTTGTCTGAATTTAATCCTTATCATGTAGAAAGTAAAGTTCACTAGTAAGGAGAGTGCAGTGGAGTTTGGGTACTTGTTTGATTGGCTTTTGAAGGAAAAACTAGAGCCACTTTCAGAAAGAAAGTTTCAGGTGTTTCAAGATTAAGCTCCAAGAAAATGCTGAGGTTTTTGTGTTTGACAATGTGCAGGTGAAGAAGTCATGGGAAGCTGGATCTCAACTGAGTCAAGGTACATTCTGATAGATATGGCAGCTTTAGCTTTAGTTTACTTTCAGTTTTAGTTTTGTTTTGTTTTGGCAAATTAACTAAAAGAATGAAATAGGGTCCATTTGGAGTCTCTATAACTCTATAACTCTATAACTCTATAACAAGAACATATTATTATAGATTATAAATTACCCAGATTGGTAATGGGAAAATTTCTGGAATATTTATTTGGAAGATTTAAGATGGAAAACATCAGGGAAATCCTTTCATTCATTTTGTACCAAGGTACCTTTCCTTCCCTTGTTTTCATAGCTGGCTTTCTATAAGCTTACATTTTTGTTGAATTGGAGATCATCTTGAAACTAAGAAATATATAAAAATGAGCAGCGTTGAAACTTATTTTTTCTATTATAAAGCATAGCAGAGCTTTTTCCTGATCAAAAAGCATTTAGCTTTGTGCAGAATGTTTTTATTGTAAGATTGTGCTGCACAGAGAGTATGTCTGACATTAAGGTTGAAGATGGGGTAAGCCTTTGTATGTTTTGTGTCTCAGGATTCTAAACAGACATGGTATTAAATTTAAAACTCTATCCCCCTTTTCCCATTTGTCCAAGTGATTTAGGAAATGTTAGGATTTGTTGTTCACTCATATTTTCTTTGCATTTCTTAGCATTAATCTGCATCTGCTATTGGTTCTAGACACAGGTTAGGCATACAAGGTAATCAGTTTCTAGATTCTGCCTTAGTTATAGATAAAACAGTTTGTGCCATGAGAGAAGAATCTTTATTCATAAGCAACAAATGCCTCAGTAACTGGTAATGCTTTGAAGATATTTTTATTACTTAAATGGTTGAAAATATTATTTGGAGTGAATTTTAGACATTCTACTTCACATAAATGGCTTTTAATGATCATAGCTAGCATTGTGGAACACTAACTGTACCAACTTACATATTATTATTTTTATGTCATCAATACAAGTTGTGGNGGTGTTAACATCATCTCTATTTAGTAGATAGGGGAAATGTAACAATAATGTTTATTTGCTTGCTTTCTTATGTCACCCAAGATACAAAATCACTACTGATCAAACTTTCTTTCAATCTGAGAAACTTATTCTTGCTACAGTAATACCAGACTTATTTCTTCAATAGTCTTAAAGCTTTTTTTAAACACAAAGCCCACATAAAGTCAGGAGGGTCTATTCAGTTACAAAAAACTTATCATAGTTATAATTCAATTACAAATGCAAAGAAATAAAGAGACTTTTTTGTAAAACAACAACAGAAATATAACCATAGTAAGCTTCTATGGGCCACATTTAACATGTAATTAAACGTTTTCCAGCTGTAAAATATTTGTTAGAAGGTTCTAACCTCTCAGCAATAACTTTGTGATATTTAATATCGGCAGAGATTCTAAAGGAATCTGATATTATGCTTCTCCTCACATAAGAAGGCATCCATGTGACCAGGAAGTTTATAAAGAGTGTACAGGTCATTTAATCTCACACTTTCTTGATTTGCTGTATGCCTCCCTGTCTTTGAGTCCATGCTGAACAAGGAACTTTTATATAATATTTCTCTTCTTCAGTCGTCTTATAAAAAAGAAGCTGTGTTCTCCGAAGACCAGTGCAGAGTATCCTCATCAAGTATTAGGCTATCCGAAGTCAACAGGGCCAGTTGGATTTGGCTTCAACTATCAATCTCTTNTAGAGGCAAACAGCATCATCTTTCNCACATTCAGTACTTCTGGATATTAATTGGAAATCTAGATGTAAGCTTGTAAGCCAGATCCTCAGTTACTGGGATTTCACTGCAGGCAGGAATTCGGCCTTCTCCTGGATCCCCTCCTCCAGCTCAGCAATGATTCTGAGATGATGTGTTACCGGAGAAGTGACTCCTAAGTAATTAATTCATTAGTTGTAACAGTGTTGAGGTTGTGTAAAGTGATTTCAAGTTCATAGATTAGATTGGGATTATTCATACAGTAACATTACTCTTACTTCTTCAATAAGCCACTTCTATTTGACAATGCTCTATTACTCAGTTGCTCTTTTTGTTTTGGCCAACAACTACAATGTATGTTGCAATCTAGCTGC
>LZPO01076367.1:30541-41268 GCA_001675575.1 Neotoma lepida
ACACACACACACACAAATAAATGTTAAAACAATTACGATAGGTAGACACATCAACTTAATACAATTTTAAACCTCTCCAATATTCAGGAAGCGTTGCTTTGCTAATATCGTTAGTTGTGCTCTTATTATAATTTTACTTGGATTAATAACCAGACAAACATGATTTTGTTACATTATAAAAGTAACTGGAGAAAGAGTATTGACTTTTAATATTAATTGACTAGTAATAAATAGGTCACGTGTGCTTCAGTCTTTATTTTGTTATTTGGCTCTGTGATTTGGGGCTGTTGTATTAACATCTCAGGACACATGCTTCTAACTGACTTCAGTGAGAGTGCAGACTGAGTGGGGTTCTTCAAGGTGCAGATGTTGGTGACTGAGAAAATATATAAATCTATTACAGTTTTAATGAATATGCTAGAATAAATATGGTATGTGTCTTTGTTAGGGTTTCTATTGCTGTGAAGTGACACCATGACCATGGCAACCTTCGTAAAGGAAAACATTTATTTAGGGCTTGCTTCTAGTTTCAGAGTTTTAATCCATTATCATCATGGCTAGAAACATGGCAGCATTCTGGCAAACATNATGCTGGAGAAGGAACTGAGAGGTCTATATCTTGATCCACAGGCAACAGAAGGAGACTGTATGCCACACTGGGTTTAGCTTGAGCATATGAGATCCCAAAGCCTGCCTCCACAGTGACACACTTCCTCCAACAAGGCCACACCTAATCCAACAAGGCCACACCTCCCAATAATACCATTTCCTGTGGGCCAAGCAGTCAAAGACATGAGCCTATGGAGGAGGGCATACCGATTCAAACCATCACACTGTGGCAAAGTAGTTTGTTTTAATTTGAAATGGAAATGATACAACTGATCCATTTTTTTTTTAATGATGATATAACGTTGGTCCTTAGGACTAGGAATGAACCATCTCAATATGACACTGATCATAATTTCACTTTCCTTCCACACTAACCCCATCGTATTCTTTCCAGGCAGGATCACAGCTTTTCTTGAGAATTCTCAGGGAATTGTATACTGTAATAAATGTAAGAGATGCTGTAGCATCTGCTGTGATGATGCAAACCCATTGAAACAATGATTGTTNAGGTTCTATTAATGAGTTTTGTATACCAGGAATAAATCAATATATTATCTTTCAACAATGGTTAGTTGAATAATTTCATATGCAAAACTTAATATCAGCTTACACCTTATACTACATGTGAAGATTGAAGTCAACCACTGACAAAACTGAAATATAAAATTTCTAGAGGAAAATATATGATTTTTGGTTATGTGAAGATTTCTTGATGAGATATCCCAAAACACTATCTATAAGAGAACAAATTGCTAAACAACTCTTGTGCTAGAGTAATAAAAAGTGAAGCCATAGAGTGAAACAAAATAATTAAAAATCATAAATCTGGTAATAGACTCCTGTCAGAATATGTAAAGGAATTTTAAACTAGAAAGTAAGGCTTATTGGTGATAAGCCTGAAAGAAACTCACACATGTTGCCATGTTTATGAATTTTAAAATATTTAGATGGAGTAAAGAAGCCATGGGAGTAAAAGACTACTGAATGATTCCATTACTGTAAAGTTCTAGGAAAATGAATCCATCTAGAGTAATCTCAAAATGGATTAATGGTGTCCTAAGGAAGAATGGAGGAGAAGTATTAGAAGCAGGAGTCAAGAAAGAACATGAGGACTATTTAAGAGTGATGAATAATTTGTGTCTACTTTGTGACCATTACTACTTTAATTTTACATATTTTAACAACTAATAAATCCAAGCATTGGCCTAAGCAAGGAATTTTGGGGCAAAATGCAAAAAGCACAGGAAATGAAAATAATAATGCACAAATGAGGTTACATCAAGACTTGTGCACAGCAAAGAAACTAGGAAACAAAGTGGATTGTCAGCAATGGAATGGGAAAGAACATTTTCAAACTCTTTGCTTGACTAAGTATTGATATCTGTGATATATAAGGAACTAAAAGCACCCAAAGCAAAAATAATAATGATAATAATAGTAATAACAGCAATAATGCTTATGAGAGCAATAATAATGGGAATACAATAGGGCTACAAACAATCAACATTTCACAAAAGAATTTNAAAGGACAAAAATGTATATGGGTAAAGTGTTTATAATCAGTAGTCAGCAGAACAGGAAGATCAAAANCTTAATGAGGTAACACATCATCCTGGTGTAAATATAGTTCCCCAAAATACTGAAGATTATGTAGAGGAAAGAGGACCTTGTGTATCATTGGTAGGAATNTAAATTAAGGTCACCAACATTGAAAATAATNTGGAGAGTCCTCAAAACTGACAATAGAATTACTAGCCATCTCAGAAACCCTAACACAGGATAAATATCCAAAGAGAATGAAATCATCAGTTCATTACATAGGCATCTTTATCCCCATGTTCACTGCATCACTACTCACAGGAGGCAAGAAAAGTAAGAAACATAAATGTTCATTAATTAATAAAGCAACAGAAACAACATGGTAAGTATATCTGATGGAATACTATTAAGCTACACAAAAGAATAAAATCGATCTACACATATATACAATATATACTGTCTAATCTTAGCAGGGAGTATTTGTTTCATTAATGCAAGGATGGTTTNCCATTGTGATTGTAACTCATCTACTTCTATAGATGAAAAGAGATGAAAGCATATTGTTATCTTAAGCTATTAAAAGAAGTTATTATGAAGTATTTCAACATCATTTAGCAAAATGATAGAAAGAGATAGAAATTCACTTAACCAAATGAAAATTGTTTTAAAAAGTGTGTATATGTCTATGCTGGAGTGTGTATACATGCACTGCATGCATGCAAGAGTCCACGGAAGTCAAGGAAGAGCATTGGATCATCTGGAGTTGGAAATAGAACAGACAGTTCTAAGTCACCTTGTGGATACTTGGAACCAGACCTGGGTTCTTCACAAGAGCAGTAAGTGAACTTAATGGCTGAGCCATCTCTCCATCCCTAGATGACAGTCATTGGTTAAAAATATCAAGGAAGACATTTTAGACTCTCAGAAAGAATTTTGTGTGAGAACCAAAATATGGTCAACATACATGAAAGAGTCTAATCAGTCACTACAGAACAGAAAGAACAAACATAGCACACAAAGANTTTGGAAAATGAGGTCACATTACTTACTGCAGCAATGACTATAAGAGCCGTGCATNCAGCATGACAGGTAACANTTGAATAAACCATAACACGATCTGACCTTAATACAGGGAAACATTCTCTAAAATTGCCATCATTCACAGACAAATGATTGTCTACATAACAATCTTAGCTAAGCACAAAAACTCTCAGAACTAATAACAGATCTTGGTCAAATCAATACAGAAAATGCTTAGCATCAGTACCAGCAATAATAATAGGAATAAAGTAAAATAACAATAATAAAACATGCCATTACTCAAAATCCCATGCTTCTTGAGAATAGTTTTACTAAAATGCAAAACCATCTGCAAGGAGAAATGAAAATAAACCATGCTTATTAAATGAAAAAGAAGGCATATTTAGAGATCTCTATTCTCCTTAAATCAGTGTTTATAGTTGATGCAATTCTTTAAACAGTAACATTTTCATAGCAGATATTATTCTCAATAGGTGGTTGACCTTAAAGCTTATGTGAAAAATAAATAACTCAGATCATTAAATGTTATTTCAAAGAAGAATAGTGCATTTATACTACAAGATAAAATACTTATGTTGAAGATATAGTGCATATAAAATGTTTACATATACATACAGAAATGTGTACATACAAATACATGAATCTGTAATATGATATATATACATGCATGGAGATTAAGTACCAATATATACATGAAGATATAAATACATATATAAATGTACATATATCTATATGCAAATATATGGATCTCTTATATATATTCTCTCTCTCTCACTATATATATATATATAGTGAGAGACAGAGAAAGACAAAGAATAAGAGGTAAAGGAAGCTGTACTGGCTGATTTTGTGTCAATATGACACAAACTAGAGTCATAAGAGAGGAAGGAGCTTCATGAGATCC
Organism: Neotoma lepida; assembly: GCA_001675575.1. Classification (NCBI taxonomy): domain Eukaryota; kingdom Metazoa; phylum Chordata; class Mammalia; order Rodentia; family Cricetidae; genus Neotoma; species Neotoma lepida. The sequence continues at coordinate 34,635 of LZPO01076367.1, forward strand.
AGCTGTAAGGAATTTTCTCAATTAGTGATCAATGGGGGAGGGCCCATACTTTGGTGAGTGGTGCCATCCATGGGTTGGGTGTCCAAGACCCTATAAGAAGGCAGGCTGAACTGCTAGGGGAAGGAAGCCAGTAATCAGCACTCTTCCATGGACTTTGCATCATCTCCTACCTCCAGGATCCCCCCCTGTTTGAGTTCCTGTTTCGACTTCTTTCAGTGATGAACAGCAATGTGGAAGTGTAAGCCAAATAAATCTTTTCCTACCCAACTTGCTTTTTGGTCATGATGTTTCATTGCAGCAATAGAACCATAACTAAGAGAGAAGNCAAATAACATCACCATGAAACCCAATTATTATTCAAAAATTGCCATTTATTAGTCAAAATCTAAAACTGATTANTATTAACTCCAAGACTTTTGACTAAATTAAAAATGGGGTTCAAGGAATTTTTAGTGGAAAACTTGAAGGCCCAGAATAAGTCTATGCACCTAGGAACACCTGATTTTGGTAAAGGAGCCACAAACACACTGGAAAAAAAAAACTTCAGCATATGATGCTAGACAAACTGGACAGCTGCACCCAAACAGATCCATACTTAATACCTTGTACAAAACTCAACTCCAAATCGACCAAAGACATCAAATCCAGAGGTACTGAACNTGATAGAAGATAGCCCTGAAATCATTGACACAGGAAAAGACTTTCTGAATAGAACATCATTAGCAAAGTCACTAAGAACAACAATTAATAAACAGGACTTCATGAAACTGAAAACTTCTATATGTCAAAGGATACCATCACTCAGACAAAGCAGCAAACTACAGAATGGGAAAAGATTTTTTTTTTACCAACTCCACATCCAATAGAGGGCTAATATCTGAAATACATAAAGAACTGAAAAACCTAGATAGCAAGAAAGCAAACTAAATTTTACAAATGAGATGCAAATCTAAACAGAATTATCAAAAGAAAGGAAGGAAGGAAGAAAGGAAGAAGAAAAGNAGAAAGAAAGAAAGAAAGAAAGAAAGAAAGAAAGAAAGAAAGAAAGAAAGAAAGAAAGAAAAGAGAGACAGAAGAAAGAAGCCCAAATGGTTGAAAACACTTAAAGAAATGCTCAACACGCTTAGCTATCAGGGAAATGCAAATCAAAATTACTTTGAGATTTCATCTTACACCCATCAGAATAGCAAAAATCAAAAAACAAGTGTTAGTTCATGCTGGTGAGAATGTGGATTCATTCCTGGCAGGAGTGAAAATTTGTACAGCCAGTGTGGAAATCAGTTTTGTGGTTCCTCAAGAAGATGGGAATCATTCTATCTNAAGATTCATCTGCACCAATCTTACTCATAAACCCAAAGAACTCTACATTCTACTANGGAGACACTTTTGCCCAACTACATTCACTGCTGCTCTATTCACTATAGACAGACATGGGATACACCTAGATGTCCCTCAACTGAAGAATGGACAAAGAAAATGTGGTACATTTACACAAAGGAATATTACTCAGCCATTAAAAAATGATATCATGAAATTTGCAGGTAAGTGGATGGAACTAGAAAGAAAATCATCCTGAGTTATGTATCACAGACCCAGAAAGAAAAATATAATATATACTTCCTTGTGTGTGGATATTAANTGTTAAGTCAATGATAACTGAGATACAAGCCGTAGAACCACAGAGATTAGGAATAGAGTAAGGAATNGAGTACAGATAGATCTCCCTAGGAAAGGAAACTACAATATGTAGTTATGGATAGATTATGGTGGAGACTGGAACAGGAGAATCAAGTGGGAGAGGAAGTNGTAAGGGAGTGAATAATGGGACAAATAGCAAAATAAATGGCCATTTGAGGATAGTATGGGAATCTAAACAATATAAACTTCCTAAAATACATATGTACATACATACATACATATGAAGGCCATTTAAATGAAATTGACAAATAATGGGGCGACAGAGCCCCATCTGGCAAGCTTTTGTCACAAAATAAAGTTTCTAGTACCTGGACTGGGTTACATCTAATTGAGTTGTTGGCCAAAGGGNTCCCAGGAAAACCTCCAAACAGCCCAGGCTGTTGCCAAGACTATAGGTTTTTCTCTACAAATGANAGTGAGGCCCCATTGCTCAAGAAAATCCCTCTACATCTCCTTGAACATGGAGAGGTCAAGCTGGTGCCTACATAGATCCTTCAACCCTATGTGCAAGTCTCTTTGTACAGGATGGTATTCTGCATGATGCCAAAGGAGAAATTTGAACACCAACCAGCCACAGATACTTTTATCTACAAAGATATCTTGCCTGGATAAGAAAACTGATTTGACATAGGGCCCACTCCATGAGATGGAACCCATACCTTCACTGCTTAGGTGACCAAGAACCTGAGACTGGATAGTTCAAGGACCTAGAGTAAAACCAAATACTGCTGTGCTAAATCAATCAAATAAATAAAGAATAAGTAAATAAATAAATGAATGAAACAAAGTGTAGCAATAAAATGACTCCTAGTGACATTCTGCCATAGTCATAAATCTGTGCCTTGCTCAATCATCATTAGAAGTCTACCACCCCATCTCACAGCAAATGGAAACAAATACAGAGACCCATAACCAGATATTATGTGGAAAGTGAAATACCTTGGAACACTCAGCCCTGAACTTGATATATCTATAAAATCCCTCCCATTAGGTATCTGGGAACCCCACAGAAGAGGAGGCAGAAAGAGTATTAGAGCCAGAAAGAATGAAGGATACTAAGAGAAAGAGGTCTTCAANATCAACATGATCANTGCATATATGGACTTGGAGACTGGGGCAGCATGCACAGGGCCTGCAAGGGTCTACATCAGTTGGTACCTTAGATCTTAAAGGGGAAGTGGAAACATGCCCCCATCGCTAATCCAGCCACAATCTTCAGTTGGTAACCACTAGCAAATATAAATTTAGTTTCATCCAAAGGAGTCCCATCAGGTAAACAACCTACTCTTAAGGGTANGTTGTGTGTCCAACAGTAGATGACCAACAGAAAATGTACTCGAAGACATCTTTGGAGGGTCCTTGTCTAATAATGTTGTGTCAGAGCACTTCTTTTATTTTTTAAATCTTATCCTTTTATTTTTTATTTTATTTTATTATATTATTATATTATGCATATTATATTATATATTATAATATATATTAATATATATAATTAAAGTATTATNTATACTTTCTTCTCCCCTTTTACCCTACAGTTCCCCNTTTACCCTAGTGTTTTTACAGGACTCCTAAGTGTGTGAAAGCGTGGGTCTCTTTTATTGTGTCTTCTTTTGAGCTCTTTTCTTTTTAGTTTGTTTCTCCAATTCTGATGTGTTAGCTTTTATTTTATCTTTATATTATATTAACTATATTATTATACCATAGAAAGCTGTTTGTTTTCCNACAGGAGACAGAAGAGTAGTGGATTTGGATGGAAGGGGGGATGAGGAAGAGCTGGAAGCAGTGGAGGAAGGGGAAACTCTGATTACGACACATTAAGTGTGGTAAAAAAACTATTTTCAATAAAAGGGAAAAAGATTTGATAATAGAAAAGGTACAATGAATAAATTACAAAATGNAGGTGATTGCAATTTATTAGGTTCTCAAAACATTTGAAATAACACACCTACAGCTCCTTCATTACTAATCAAANAATGACAACAGCTAAAAATAATGAGCAACTATGTGGACAGACAATCGTGAGAAAAAGAATACAAGGACAAGTGTCACTTGAAAAATTTTTATTGTTAACAACTTCTATGTTCATTTTTGCTACATTTTTAGGCACCTTTTCTCCCTTAGGCAAGGCTGAATCAGCATCCCATCTACTGAATCTAGGTGGTTTGAGATGTTTCCAACATGATAAAAGCAATACAACATTCTCTGGGCTTAATTAGGCATGTCCAACTTTTTTACATGGAAAAAGGTCCTTCTAACCTACACAGATCATGCTCTGGAACTGTGCAATGGAGCTAAAAATAATAATTGTCAAGGCATCTCCCAATGCTGTAAGTAATCTTATTATTTGTGTTGGCCTCAGTTTGTCATGTCTTATTAGGTCTTGAAGGCCATGATAATTCTCACTTAGTGAAACACTGGCCTTTGAACAAGTTTTAATTTTTTTCTGAGAATTTTTCTCACATTATTAAGAAGATGCATGTATTGTATAGGTTCTCTTGTCTTCAAGACTCAGTTGCTAGTTTTTATCAATTGTTCTGATCCTCCTACCTGAGGGATGACTCCACTTGAGGTTATAAATACTATTGTTGAAGTATAGTCCATTTGTTGTGCATTGCATCTTAATTCTTTGTTTTTGTTATTGTTGGTAATGGTGGCATTTTTGCTTATATTTAGAGACAGAATCTCATGCAGCCTGAGATGGCTTGGAATTCTCCATGAAGCTAAGAATGACCAATTCTTGACTTCCCTGCCCTTCCCTTCCAAAGGCTATATAAATATATGCCTGTCTAAGTTTTGTATCTATAGAAAATTTAAACATAAAATAAAAATAGTTTTCTTTTATCCCATTAGGTACAGGCATNTTTTGTGATGAATCCAAAATATAATGGGCCACGGTTTGAAACAATGATATTTTTCATATTGTGCATATTGTCAATAAAAAAAGCATCTTATCATAAAATGTTATCCCAAATATCAGTAAATGTAGAACTCATATGCTTCTGGTGAAAATGGGAACAACTGGACTCTTCCCAGGACAGTTAGATCATATCTAAGAAATTAAGAAAGCTGTAAGACATAGTCCAACATCAGTGTTCTCAGCATAGCTGCTGTACAGGGAAGAGATGAAAAAAACTGTTCATCACTGCACAGAGTTTGAAGGTGAAAATCTGGAAGCAGCTGGTAGAGGAAGTGTATAGATGATGTTTGTTTGCTTTATAGAGAAAATATGTGCCTGGTATGTAATAGGTACCCTTTATTCATGGAATAATTCTGCAAGTCATTACAATATTGTGATGTATTTCAATGAATCAGCCTTCTTTATGTTTCATCATGAATTATTTGTAAATAACAGATTCTGGAAAATATGGCTAGCATGATTTCATTTAGGAAAAAACACTTGGAGGTATGTACCTGCTTGATAACTTTTATTATTATTAAGAAAATTTTTTATTCATTTTACATACCAATCACAGACTCCCCCTCTTCCCCCTCCCACCCCTCAAACCCCCAACCTACCCCCTGTTCCCTCTTATAAGAAAGTAAGGCCTCCCATGGGGAGTCAGCAGAGCCTCGTACATTCAGTTGAGGCAAGTTCAAGCCCCTCCCCTTGCCTCAAGGCTGTGCAAGGTGTCCCATCATAGGTAGTGGGCTCCAAAAAGCCAGTTCATGCACCAGGGATGGATCCTGATCCTACTGCCAGGGGTCCCCTTAAGTAGATCAAGCTATACAACTGTCTCGCTTATACAGAGGGCCTAGTCTAGTCCCCTGGAGGCTCCACAGGTGTTGGGCTAAATTTCATGAGTGCCCACTAGTTTGGTTTGGTTGTCTCTGTAGGTTTCCCCATCATGATCTTGATGCCTTTTAAAAGCATATTTAGAAAGGAATTTCAATAACTATTGTATTTCATCAATAATAGAAGTAAGGCAATTAAAAACTAGTATAGGTTGTCTCTGTAGGATTCCCCATCATGATATTGAAACCCTTTGCTCATAGAATTCCTCTTCCCTCTCTTTGACTAGACTCCTGGTGCTTGGCTGTGGAGCTCTGCATCTTCTTCCATCAGTTACTGGATGAAGGCTCTATCGTGACAGTTAGGGTAGTCTCAAATCTGATTACAGTGGAAGGCCAGTTCAGGCACCCTCTCCACTATTGCTAGGTATCTTAGCTGAGGTCATCCTTCTGGATTCCTGGGAATTTTCCTAGCATTATGTTTCTCCTTAACCCCATGATGTTTCCCTCTAACCAAACCAAACTACTGGGAACTCATGAACTTTAAACCAACAGCTGTGGAACCTCCATGGGTCTGGACTAGGCCCTATACATAAGCAAGAGAGTTGTGTAGCTTGATTTGCTTAAGGGCCCCCCTGGCAGTGGGATCAGGATCCATCCCTAGTGCATGAACTGGCTTTTTCAGTCCATTACCTGTGGTGGGACACCCTGCACAGCCATGATGCAGGGGGAGGGACTTGGACCTGCCTCAACTGAATGTACCAGGCTCTGCTGACTCCCCATGGGAGGCCTTACCTTGTTGGAGGAGGGAATGGGGAGTGGGTTGGGTGGTAAGGTTGGGGAGGGGTGGGAGGAGGAAAGAGAGGGAGATCTGTGTTGGTATATAAAGTGAATAAAAAATTTCTCAATAAAGAAAAAAAGGGGAAAAAGAAAAAAATCTAATATATGGACTTAGAGATGGTCCAGTAGATGACATACATGCTGTGCAATCATGGGCACCAGAGTTGAGATGATGGGAGAACTCATGGTAGAGCTCATGTTAGGGCAGTGCNTTGGCTACCTATAATCCCCACACTTGGGAGGTAAAGACAGAGAGCCACAAAGGCAAGCTGGTTAGCTAGACTAGTAGGAAATAAGGAGCTCAAGACTCAGTGAGAGACCCTACCTAAATAATAAAACACAGAGAAATAAAGATACCTGATTAACT
>LZPO01076368.1:19924-31362 GCA_001675575.1 Neotoma lepida
AAAAAAGGAAGGAAGGAAAGAAAGAAAAGAAAAAGAAAGATATGCCTATAAAAGAATAAAATTTGATCCTTCCTTCTCACCCTGAAGACAAATCAATTTCAATTCAACCCAAGGTCATAATCTTAGACTGAAAACTCTGAAACTTCTAGAAGAAAGAGTAGGGAATACACTTCAGGATATAGGCTTAGGTAAAGATTTTCTGATTAGGGCTGTAATCACCCAGGAAATAAGACCAACAATCAAAAAGTGAGACTTCAAGAAATTAAATGCCTCTGTACTAAAAAGGAAACTGATAATCAAATGAAAATGAAGCCTACAGAATGGGAAAAACCCTTTGCCAGCTATACTGGAAGAGAATTAGTGTCTAGACTAATCAAAGAACTCAGAAAACTAAACACNAAGAAAACAAGCAACCAATTAAAAGATGAGCTATGGAACTGAGCAGAGAGTTCTTAGAAAAAGAAATACAATGGCTGTTTTTTTTTTTAAGTGTTCACCATCCTTAACCACCAGGGAAATGCAAATTAAAACTACTCTGAAATTTCAACTTATTCTAGACAGAATTAATAAAATTAATAAAACAAGCAGCACAAATACTGGCAAGTATGTGGGGAGAAGAGACCCCTCAGACAGTGTTGGTGAGAGAGCAAATTGGTGCAGTCACTATGGACATCAGTGTGGCAGTTCCTTAGAAAACTAGAAATAGATCTACCACAAGAACCAACTATACTGCTCCTACTACTGAGCCACACACTCAGCCTCNTTCATATCTTCTCTATCCACAACAGCTAGAACATGAAGAGACCTTAGATGACCATCAGCTGATGTATGGGTAGTAACAAGGTACTATACACAATGCAATGTTATTCAACTCTAAGGAAAAACAAAATTATGATATTAGTAGGATGCTCAGGGGACATATTATCAAACTGCCCTCAGAGAAGGAAAGGTCAGTTTTCTTTAAGGGTGTGGCTCCCAGTAGGTCAATGACACTCCAGGGGATGGCCCCACACCGAGGAGTAGACAGGAAGCACAAATTAAGAGTTGATGGGTTATTAGAAGAGGAGGAGGAGATAAAATGGGAGGGTAAGAAATTGAGGTATATTTGAGGGGAAGTTAGGAGGATAATGGAGGATGAATATGACCAAAATACATTGTATGAAATTATCAAAGAATTAATAAAATATTTTTAAAATAAATATGCTTTTCATGGAGTTCTGAGATACCCCTTTTCAAATATTAAGTAACTACTGATAATTAACATATAAAAAAGTTACCTTGATTACCTTTTATTCTTGAGCTTTGCTTTCTTTGTCTATTACTGATGAAAGTAAAAATTGAGCAGAAGTTTTCTGAAGAGGAAGATAAAAAAAAGCTTTTACTGGTATAAAATAAGAAAATATAAATTTTACAAAAGATGGAAGGATGATTTTGCAGTGTGAAAGAATGATTCAATACTTCAAGAATCATTCTTTTGGAATAGGCATTTATGTTCAAAATATGAGAAAATTATCAAACTGCATCTTTCAGAATAAATGTGGCTAATAAATGTCAAAAGGAATAAAACTATCAATTAATAAAACCTGTCTTTCCTATAGTAGTCAGGAAAAGTGGTCCAATGTTTGGTTATAAATTTTTCATCATACCTGGGTAGCTTATACATCAAAGTGACACCATAAGTCATTGATAAGAGAATAGTCCACATTTGTCTGAGTTTGTATTTCCCAGCAGTGCACTATCCAGCCTGGATTCCAGTGACAAAAGCTATTGGGGAGGAAATCCAAGAGAAGCCACAGAGGAAGAAGTTGGGAAAATCTGTTTGGCCAGGTGGTCACCACTGTGGACTTAATATTCATACAGTGTTGTTCCTGCCTAGGAACAACACGGTGGCAGTATCTGCCCACTCACCCATTGGCTGAGGGCTATTCACCACAAGAATTCATTCATGAGTCTTCTGCCCAGATAGAACACAAGGAGCNCAGAGAAGGCCCTTAGAGGTGGGACCTGAGGGGTGTGAACAATCATTGCTGTTGTATTTTAGATGAGGATTAAGCAAATATTTTCTGTAAAGGGTCAGAACTAAGTATGTCAGGGTTAGCTGTCGACTGTTTCACCATAGTTCAAAAGCAACCATAGACTATACACAAGCAAAGGAGAAGAGCTGGGTTTCGGTAACTGCTTTTGTACACCAACACAGGAACTTTATGCAATCTTGTGTTGTGTGTTACTATTCATGTAACTTTTTCCCCCCAACAATTTAAAAGTGAAAAGAGTCAGTATTAAGTGTATAACCATATAGAGACAGGGGGTAGGTTGACTTTGCCCCTTGGAACACAGTAGGTGAAACTTTGTTTTAATTTATGAAATTATTTTACCAAATATTTCCAAAATTGTAAGAGAAATAATCTTTTAAGAGTATCAGAAGATAACATTTAATAATTAGTCTAGCACAAAAATGACCCTAGTGTTTTGAAAAGAAGTTTGTTCCCATGTCAATCTACTGCTGTTTGTTGGAGTTATGTGAGCAATGAAGTGTGCCTCTAAAANTCCAAATGAAACTAATTATTTCAGACTTCATTAAAAGCGATTGAGTCCATCTTAGAAAATTGTTTTTTTCTGAATCAGAGAAANCCTCTGATGACTACAAAAAGCAAAGAAAGTACAGATTGTCATTTCATAAAAGAGACTTGAAAAAAAGAAGGCAGGCTTATCATCAACTATATTTGCATAGTAATATTATTCAAATAATTTATTTGGAAACAATCCACAGGGAGTAGTGAAAGTGTAGATTATGGGTAAAAGGATTAAAAATATATAATTTTGCTTCTCAAATTTTATACCAACATCACAGAAGGCAAGAGTCAGAAAGCCTATGTCCCAGCCTTCCACAGAGACACACATCATGTTGGATGATCAGACCTCTTTAATCATGGTTCATTCTGAAAACAGACATGGAACCCCAGCTACAATATGTATCTTGCTAAATGCTGGAGATAGTATAACACACAAACATCCTTTCCATAGAGGATATATAAATATCTGTTTTAGAGGAAGCATTCTGAATATACCAAAGCTTCAAAAGGATCTACTGAAAAGTGTATACTTTTTTATTAACCAATATTTATCAAATATCTTTGGTGTACCAAGACCAGTGCTTAAGCCACAATTTGTAGCAAAGAATGATACAGATAAAACTGATGGACTTGTAGAATATGATTATGAGAGCAAAATATAAGGATAAGAAGGGAGGGTGCAGATCAGCCATAAAGACAAAACAGCCAACAGANGGAAAAGACATCATAAATAAAATAAAATAATTATAAGTATTTGGAAGTGCCATGAGTAAAGTATTATTAATACAGTAACAGACATCCATAATGTGGTGTGCACTAATAATTCCAGCAGTGGAGAGGCTGGGGCAGGGGAATTGTGAGTTCAAGGATAGTCTAGGATACACATTGAGACCCAGAATTTCAAACTTAGAATTAGAAAATTTAGAATTTTTGTTAAAATTTTCCAGGAACAATTTTTTTCTGAAGGATTCCACCTAAGCTGTCACCTGAGAGAAATGATCAAGGAAGCACTCCATGAAAATGAGAGGAAGTGAAAATCCCTTCTGGGAGAAAGATGAGGTTCTCAATACCAGATGGCCTGCATGCCACCAGATTCAAAGCCAGACAGAAAGGGAGGCTTGGAACTGGAGGGAAAAATGACAGGTAGCCTTGAAAAACATGAAGGCAGGAGCTGAGAGTTAAAAAGAAGACAGCAGGAAATTAAGGACAACTCTTTATTTTCTTGTTAGCTGAATAGATGGTTGTATAAGCAAAGAAAATGAGCACTGAGAAAAAGACAAAATTGGGACAAAACTCCTCAGTTTGCAAAAATTAGTTTGAGGTGTATGTTGACTTTCAAGCAGATCTGTCAGATAATATTTGGAATTTTGAAAATAGGTTTTAACTGAAAATGCTTGAAAGAAGTATTTGGCTTCTAAATGTCACTACAAGGTATAAGAGGGAGGTGGATTACCTGATGAAGGGTGTTATGTCACTTATTCAATGTTTGCAGAATGAATGGGTGAATGAATGAATGAGTAAATAAATGGATTTAAATCTTGACTGTGCTACTTGTAACATGTGTGATCTTGGGTCATATATTTAACCACACTGAAGAGCATAATTTCCTTATCTGTAATAATGGTAACAACTCACTCCTTCCACTGTTAATGGATTAATGAGCTTAGGTTTATAAAATGCTTGGCAATACATGGCATATGGGAGAAAAGCCCCATGGATGTGAACTTTCCTCTGCTTGACCGACACAGTGCCACATTATCACAAGCAAAATGTCCTGCCATATCTTTACTGACAAACATCAGATTATCTTTTCCCACCTCTCCCTTCCTTCTTTTCTATTCTCTCNCCTTCTCCTCCTCTCCCCATCTCTGACAAAATCCATTCAGAGCCTACCATGTACTCTACACTTCTTTGGCCATCAAAGTGAATGAAACTGTAGGAGAACTAGGCAGAAGTGATTCGTGGCTTTTCATTATCATAAAACAGAATTCAAAGATCAATCTCCAGTGGTGCAATAGTGACACAACTGTTTGAGGGGAATGCAGCCAACTACTTTCTAATTGTTTCTGAGCCCCTCCCCAGGAAGAAATACATGCTTGGCATTTATTTCTGAGCAAAACACTATTGTTGGGGGCAACAGGTATGCAGCCAAAGTGTCCTAAATATTTATACTTACACTTTTAAACTGTACCCAAGGACCTTTCCCGGCTCTATCTGTTACCCCAGACCTAATTCTCAGGGTTGCCCCTAGTGATGCAACAGAACATTAGCTGCAGTTTCCATTCCCAATTGTCCAGACCTCCTGTGGATCTCACAGACCATCCCTGCTGGCCTTCCCTCCCCAACCCATCTCTGTGTCCTAGTCCCAACTTGAATGGATGCTCCTTGCTCGACAACAGGCCACATCTGCCAGAAGACCAGGTAGGCTGCCTGCAGACTTACCCCACTACTTCTGTAACTCCAGACCCAATTGTCAGAGTCATGCCTCACATTGCAACAAAACACCAGGGGCAGGCAACTTCCCCTTCCCACTGTCCACGGTTCATATGGACCTCTTAGATAATCTCCTGGTCCTTCCCTCCCACAGCCTCCAATACCAGCAGGCATTCCCCTTGAACACGCCTGCTGAGATGACGAATAAATCAGGCAGCACTCAGCCAACACACTCAGAAAATCCAGAGAGGAAACAGAAATCAAGGAATAAAACACCCACCCAACAAAGACAAACCCAGAGATCAGTATCTAGACCTATAATCACCCAGATACAAACATAAGAACACAATAACACCAAGGGCAATATGTCTCCATCAGAACCCAGCTGCCTATCACAGCAGGCCCTGAATATTCCAACATAGCTGAAGCACACGAAAAAGGCCTTAAAACCAACTATATGAAGATGATAGAGGTCCTTAAAGAGGAAATGGATAAAATAGGAATAGAAGAAGGAGAAGAATCTCAGTTCAAAGGCCAAATATTTTGAACAAAATTATAGAAGAAAATGTTCCTAACCTAAAGAAGAAGATGCCTATAAATGTAGGCGAAAGTTTGTCTGGTCCTGCCCGCCTCCCATGGCCGCTTAGACCCAAGTAAACACACAGAGGCTTACATCATTTTTAAACTATGGCCCTGGCAGGCTTCTCGCTAGCTAGCTCTTACATCTTAAATTAACCCATTTTATAAATCTATATCGCCACGTGTTCCACGTGGCTTTACCTGTGTGTCGTTACATGTTGTTCTCTAGATGGCAGAATGGCGTCTGCCCAGCTCTGCTTTCTTCTTCTCTCCCCCTAGTTAGAATGTCCCACCTAACCTTATTCTGCCTCACCATTGGCCAAACAGCTTTATTTACCAACCAATCAGAGCAACACATTTTCAGAAAGACATTCCCATCATATAAAGGTACAAAAAGCATATAGAACACCAAATAGATTGGATCAGAAAAGAAAGTACCCAAACTTATGGCACATAATAAATGTGCTGTTAAGAGGAACGTTCATAACCCTAAGTGCCTACATAAAAAAAAAAAAAATGGAGATATCTTATACTAGCACCTTAACAGCACACCTGAAAGCTCTAAAACAAAAAGAAGTAAGCATACCTAAGAGGAGCAGATGGCAAGAAATAATAGAACTGTGGGCTGAAATCAGTAAAAATGAAATGAAAGGAACAAAACAAAGAATCAATAAAACATAGTTGGTTCTTTGAAAACGTCAACAAGATAGATAAACCCTTACCCAAACCAGCTAAAAGACAAATATAAAATATCCAAACTGACAAAAATTAGAAATGAAAAGGGAGACATAACAATAGACAATGAGGAAATAATTGAACAAATCCTAAGAAATTACTTTAAAAACCTATATTCCACCAAATTGGAAAAGCCTAAAAGAAATGGATAATTTTTGCCATAGGTACCACTTGCCAAAGTGAAATCAAGATCAGAGAAACAATTGAAATAGACATACAATGAACCCCTAGTGAAATAGAAGCAGTTGTTAAAAGGCTCCCAACTAAAAAAAGCCCAGGGCCAGACAGTTTTAGTGTAGAATTCTACCAGACTTTCAAAGAAGAGTTAATAACACTACTCTTCAAATTATTCCACAATTTAGAAACAAAGGGAGCATTGTCAAATTCACTTTATNAGGCCACAGTCACCCTGATACCCAAANCAAACAAAGATTCAACAAAGAAAGAGAATTACAGACCAATTTCCCATATGGACATGCATAAAAAAATACTTAATGAAATACTTCCAAACAGAAATCAAGAACACATCAAAAAGATCCAGAGATTCAGGTATGGTTCAATATATGAAAATCAATCAATGTAATCCATCATAAAAACAAACCAACAGAAAAAAAATTTAAAAAAAGCTCACATGATTATAGGTGAAAGTTTTGTTCTGTCCCACCCAGCTCCCATACACAGCTGCTCAGACCCAAGTAAACACACAGAGGCTTATATTATTTTTAAATTATGGCTGTGGCAGGTTTTTCGCTAGCTAGCTCTTACATTTTAAATTAACTCATTTCTATAAATCTATGTCACCACGTGTTCCATGGCTTTACCTGTGTGCCATTACATGCTGCTCTCTGGACAGCGGGATCGGGTCTGCTCAGCTCTGCTTTCTTTTCCTCTCTCCCTAGTTAGAATGTCCCATCTAACCTTATTCTCACTCACCATTAGCCAAACAGCTTTATTTATCAACAAATCAGAGCAACACATATTCACAGCATACAGAACAACATCCCCATCACATGATCATCTCATTAGATGCTGAAAAAGCCTTTGACAAAATCTAACACTCCTCATGATAAAAGTCCTGGAGAGATCAGGGATGCAAGGATCATATCTCAACATAATGAAGGCAATTTACAGCAAGTCTACAGCCAACATCAAACTAAATGGAGAGAAACTAAAAACAATTCCACTAAAATCACGAACAAGACAAGACTGTCCACTCTCCCCATATCTATTCAATATAGTATTCAAAGTCTTAGCTAGAGCAATAAGACAACAGAAGGAGATGAAGGTGATACAAATTGGAAAGGAAGAAGTAGAAGTGTCATTATTTGTAGATGATAAGATAGTATACATAAGTGACCCTAAAAATTCCATCAGGGAACTCCTACAGCCGGTAAACACTTTCAGAAAAGTGGCTGGATACAAGATTAACTCAAAAAAAAAAAAATCAGCAGCCCTCCTCTATGCAAACAACAAATGAACTGAGGAAGAATTCAGAGAAACAACACCTTTCACAATAGCCTCAGATAATAAAAAATATCTTGGGGTAACTCTAACCAAGCAAGTGAAAGACTTGGATGATACAAAGTTCTCATCTTTTAAGAAAAAATTTGAAGAAGATACCAGAAAATAAAAAGATCTCCCATGTTCATGGATTAGTAGGATTAACATAGTTAAAATGACCATCCTACCAAAAGTAGTCTACAGTTCAATGCATTTCCCATTGAAATTCCAACACAATTCTTTACAGATCTTGAAAGGACTTTTCTCACCTTCATAAGGAAAACCAAAAATCCCAGGATACCAAAACCAATCCTGAACAATAAAAGAACTGCTNAAGGTATCACTATCCCTGATTCCAAGCTGTACTACGGAGCAATAGTAATAAAAACCAAGTGGTATTGGCATTAAAAACAGACACATTGATCAATGGAATCAAAATGAAGACCCAAACATCAATCCAAACACATAAGGACACTTGATTTTTGATAAAGAAGACAGAAATGTACACTAGAAAAAAGACAGCATCTTCAACAAATGGGATGTCTGCATGTTGAAGAATCAAAATTGATCCATACTTATCACTCTGCATAAAACTCAAGTCCAAGTGGGTCAAAGACCTCAAAATAAAACCAGATACACTGAACATGACAGAAGAGAAAGTGGGGAATAGCCTTGAATGCATTGGCATAGGAGACAACTTCTTAAACAAAACACTGATAGTGATGGCACTAAGATCAATTAATAAATGAGACCTCATGATACTGATAAGCATCTGTAAGGTAAAGACAAAGAGGCAGCCTACAGAATGTGAGAATATTTTTTATCAACTCCACATCTGATAGAGTTCTAATATCCAAAATATATAAAGAACTCAAGAAATTAGATATTAGAAAACCAAATAACCCAATTAATAGATGGTATACAGATCTAAACAGAGAATTCTCAATAGAGGAAACTCAAATGACTGAGAAACACTTAAAGAACATTCAACATCCTTAGCCATCAGGGAAACGCAAGTCAAAACTACTTTGAGATTCCACCTTACACCTGTCAGAATGGCTAAGATCAATAACACAGTGACAACAGGTGAAAATATGGAGCAAGGAAAACACTCCTCCACTGCTGGTGGGAGTGCAAATTTGTACAGTGGGTGGTCTCGGTGTGGGTGTGGATGGAAGTGAGAAGGATGCGCGGGAGGAATGAGGGGAGAGACAGCTGNAGTTTGGAGCACTGAGAAAGTGAAGAGTAGAAACAGTGCAGTGGAAAGTTCCTGGAATCTATGAGGATGACCCTAGTGAGGACTCCTAGTAATGGAGGATATGGAGTGAATCGACTAGGCAAGGCTTCCAGTGGTGAGACTGGATTACATTCCTTTAAGTTGTTGGCTGGGGGGGGTGGGTAGGCAGTGGCGCATAGAGATCTCTAAACAACCCAGGACATAAGGTCACTCTATAAAAACTGACATCAGGACCCCATTGCCTAAGACAATATCCACACAGCTCACTGGAGATGATGAGGTCGAGCTGGTTCAGNTATGGAGCCTTCATCCCTATGTTCTAGTCTCTTTGGTTCAAGAAGGTACTTTGCAGGCTAACGAAAGAGAAATCTGGACACCAATCCAGCCACAAAACCCTCCCCTTACAACCTATCCTGCCTGCAAACTGTGCCGGGGCAATGGTGGCACAAAACTTGTTGGAGTGGCCAACCAATGTTTGCTTTAACCAGAGGCCCACCATGAGAGGAAACCCATGTCATACCCTGTCTGGATGGCCAGAAACTGAAGACTGGATAGTCCAGAAATCTAGGGGAGAACCAAACATGACTGGGGAAAAAAATCAACAAAAAGATCCCTAATGATATTCTGCTATACTCATAGATTGGTACCTTGTCCAGTCGACATCAGAGAGATCTTCTCTGGCAATAGATGGGAGCAGGTACAGAGACCCACAGCCAAACATTATGCAGAGAGAGTGTCTAAATTGCAGGTCCATCAGGTATTTCCCTTTGGAGCTTGGGGAACCACATGGAAGAAGAGAAGGAAAGACTGTAGGAGTCACAGGGAATAGAGGATGCTAGGAGAACATGGCTAACACATCAATTAAGCAGGGCTCCCATAGGATCACAGAGACTGAAGCAGCAAGCACGGGGCCTGCATGGGTCTGCACCATGTCTTCTGTGCATATGTTATGGCTGTTAGCTTGGTGTCTTTGTAGGACTCCTAAGTGAGAGCTGTATCACTGACTCTTTTGTCTGCTCTTGAGACTCATTTCCTCCTACTGGGTTGCCTTGTTCAGCTCAACAGGAGGGCTTTTGCCTTGTTTTATTGTATCCTGTTTTGTCTTGTTTGGCTGTCATCTCTTGGAGGTCTGCTTTTTCTGAGAGGAAATGAAGTGAGAAGTGCATTTGGGGAGAGGGGAGCTGGAAGTGTGGGAGGGAGATGCTGGAAGAGGTGGAGGGAGGGGAAACTGTGGTCAGGATATATTGCATGAGAAATAATATTAATTTTAAAAAAGATCTTGCCAGGCGATGGTAGTGCACACTTTAAGTCCCAGCACCTGGGAGACAAAGGCAGACAGATCTCTGAGTTTAAGGCCAGCCTGGTCTACAGAGCAAGTTCCAGATAGCCAGAACTACACAGAAAACCCTGTGTGTGTGTGTGTGTGTGTGTGTGTGTGTGTGTGTGTGTGTGTGTGTGTGTGTGTGAGGGTGGTGTTGGTGGGGTAGTTATAATCTTGCCATGCTTGGAAAAAAATCTGAAAAGGGGGAAGAGACAAAAACATAAACCAGATAATGATCATTGGTCCCAGCCTCTCTTTTCTTGATTCCCCTGGCTAGCTCCTCTGCTACCAGTACTGGCTAGACTTTAAATACTCATTCTGATTGGATTGATGGTGGGGCCCTGCATCTTAAACAGTATGGCTAATTATGTATCAATTCAGTAAATTTCATGGTTCTTAGGACCAACTACATCTCTTTAGACCAGAGTGAGNTCAGGATTTGACTCATTCACTAAGACCAATGGGGAATGTAACAGGGCCCCAGACCTTAGCACAACCANCTCCATGATGAAAGTAATATTAAGGCCAGCAAGTAGAAATATTAAAGCTCAGCAAGTAGAAAGAGCCACCTGCCAAAGTGAAAACAAAGAACTAATCCACCAAAGTCCATAGTTTTGAGAAAGTCTCTAAATATTCTAACCTTGTTATTTGGCTTCTGTAGTTCTGCTTCTGGTTAACTGTTGTTGTTAACTGAAGTATATCACCCCAGCATATGTTTTTTGTGCTCAAAAGCTCACCCTGAGAAAGCTTGGTGCTACACTGAGATCCTGAACACCAAGTGTAGTTGCAGGCTTTCTATTGGCTTAAAGTAAATAAATAAATAAATAAATAAATAAATAAATAAATAAATAAATAAATAAATAAATTTGATCAGGAGGGTGATAGGAATAAACAGAGGGTAATGGGGTAAATATGTTCATATACATTGTTTACATGAATGAAATTGTCATAAAAACAATTTTGAATGCCGGGCGGTGGTGGCGCACGCCTTTAATCCCAGCACTCGGGAGGCAGAGGCAGGCGGATCTCTGTGAGTTCGAGGCCAGCCTGGGCTACCGAG
>LZPO01076368.1:44395-56883 GCA_001675575.1 Neotoma lepida
ACACACACACACACACACACACAAACAAATGGATAAATGTAATTTTAAAGTTTTGTTTCTTCTCAGTGTCTCATCATCTACAAGATACGGGGCAAGTTTATTAAACTTGAAGAGCCTCAATTTTTCAAGATGGCATTGATACCTCTTAACTTGCTAGAACAGTGTCATAGGATTAGAAATAGGAAAAAAATTAAGTGTCAGCTTTGGTTACACATCTGCTGTTTTTGTTGTAACTGAAGCTAAGAAGGCATTGTTGTCTGAATTTAAAACCAGCCGCGACAGTTAAGGTTACTAAGAGGTCCATGACACGAGACTGAAGGCTGCCTTCCTCCAGTTTACATCTTTGACCCAGGCTACCAGAGCTAGATACACTGGCTTGTACCTGATAGGTAGACAGTTCTCACCAGATGCTGGCCCTTGGAAAGCATGTGCAAAACATTTCTTCCTGTTGTGTGACAGGGTTCCAATGAGCCATTGCTGGTGCTCCATGACCTGCAACTTAGACCATGCTTTGTTCTCGTTACAATGTTTTCACTACCTATCATTATATTCCAAATGTTTAGGTGAATATGCTCATTACTCAAGTCCACTATGAAAAATATAAATTCCTTCAAGGAGGGCAATTTGTCTCTCTTTTTTCTAATGCTGGACGTTAAATGTCTAGGACAGTAGCGAGACTATATAGTGAAATAAAGAAATACTTATTAAATAGATTTATTATTAAAATAGCGTGTTATTTCGTCAGTAAATATAAAATGTCATTCTGGCAAGGTAATGGTGGAGAATAGTCATCAGCAGTCCAATCCAGCTGCAAATTCTGCAAACCACAAAATCACTGTTCCAGCAAAATAAGTGAAAATAAATTCTGAAAAAGATAGGAGGGCTGACCATTGTTTGGTATAAAACCCAAGTATCCAATATAAGATGCCAAGATAAAGTATTTGGGGTTCAGTAGAGTAATGTGAGATTTGTTGCACACCGTGGATGCTATAGTCCAGATATGTTTATTCCTCCCAAAGTTCATGTGTAAGAAGGTTGGTCCCCTGTGTGGCAATAGGCTGAGTTTATAATGTCAGAGTGTGCCTGCTCCTCCCCCACCACCCAGCCTCTCTCTCACACACACACCAGCCTCTTGCTTCCTTTCTTATCATGTGACTTCTCTGTTCTCTCATGAACTTCTACCACGATGCNTCAATCATCTTGTGTCAGCCATAAGAAGACCCTTGCAAGAGACTACACAAATGGGCCCACCAGGAACTAAATAAACCTCTTTCCTGTTTAAAGTACCCAGCTTTGGATATTTTGTGATAATTACATGGAACAGATCAAGAGAGGGGAATTGATCAGATATATAAATATCTTAAGGATAATATAAAATCAAGATTTTTCACCATCAGAGAAGAAAGAAACAAGAAAGAGGAAAAATTAGTCCAGTGTTGCTGGTTAAGATCAAGATGCAGTCAGGCATTACTTTATAACTTGTTATATAGAAACAAATGGATACTGATGCAAAGATGTGTCTGCTTAGCAAGAAGGCCAGGAGCAGACACATCCCAGTGGTCAAAGGTGCTCAGAACCTGAATCCTGCATACTGCTGTCCACAAGAGATTCCTCAAAGAACAGCTAATTCTGGATCCAAGATAGGGAAAGTACAAACCGAGCCTGGATGAAACTGGGATGTTCTCACAGAATGTTGGAAATTAGTCAAGGAGCACAGGAGACAGCTTGAAGGAGTTCCACTGAAAAATCTGGGACAAATAGAACATCAAAACCGTGGTAGTAGCAAGTTATTACATACTGAATATAGTATTCAGTTTGAATACTTGTTAGTTTATGGTAATATTACTGAAGGAAACAGTTGATAAAATGAATTTTTCATACCAAAAAAGATATTTACAAGACTTTACAGTAGTAACTTACAAAAACATTATTAATCACGAAGAAAAAAATTAACTTGCGTAGAGAATCCTGATGGGCACCACTGGAATCAAATGGGTGGAATGAACACCGTCAGTAATGAGATAAATCAAAACTGTTGGTACTTCATGCTGAGAACAGCATCAATTCTACCTATTTCCTGCCAAGGACACAATCTGGGTTGAGTTACAAGGCAATATTAAAGTCACAAACACAAAGCAAGGCAGAAGAAATCATTCAGACTGGAATTGGTTTGATTCACTGCAACACCTAAACACATCACNATTCTGGACTGGGACTTTTGCCACAGACTAGAAACAACTAGCAAAATGTCAACAGAACCTGAAGTTTAAGTGTAGTTGCTTCAGAGTTCAAAGCTAATTCCCTGATGCAGATGCTTTCTTAGTTAGGGTTTATATTGCTATGAAGAGACACCATAACCATAGCAACTCTTATAAAAGAAAAAATTAATTGGGGCTGAGGTTTAGTCCATTATTGCCATGGTGGGAGGCCTGGCAGCAATAATATTAGAGAAGGAGCTGAGAATTCCACATCTGGATCTGAAGGCAGCAGGAAGAGAGAAACACTGGGGCTGGCTTGGACATTTGAAGCCTCCAAGCCCACCCCAGTGGCACATTTCCTCCAACAAAGCCACACTTACTCCAAAAAAGCCACCACTCCTCATGTCACTCCNTAAGCATTCAATTATAAGCCTATGGCAATTATTTATATTTAACCACCACAGATGTTTTGTTGCAGTTATATAAGATATATCCTGTATGACATATAACCTGCCCTATTCAGGGGTACAGACATAATAGGCTGCCAAGTTATCCATAATTTGTTAAAGGGGGTGTGGTTTCATGTATTTATAACTTTTCCATGTATTTGAGATAGCTTCAAAAATCTGAAATGAAACAAGAAGAGAGAGAAAGAGAAAGAATGAGTGAAATAATGAANGGCAGGGAAAGAGAGAGGGGAGAGGATAGAGAGAAGGGTGGAAGGGAAGGAGGAAGAAACCATTCGTCATAATCAGATTTGTGGAAAAGTAAAAGCTTGGCAATACACTTTGTTGAACACTGATGCACTTTGGTTTACTCCTATGGGGCTACACAATGGTACAATTCTTTGTGAGTGGAGGTGGCCGTGGCATGCACCCTTTTCCTAGACATTTGCCCCATGGGTATGCATGGATAAATGGAAAAAGAGGTCTTTTTAAGTTTACTCATATAAGGATTATCATAAATATTTTTCAAAAATATTTTAAACTCATTATGGTATATCAGTAAAACAGGATAGAATGAGATAATAATAAATAATTATAAATAATAAAAGGTAAGATAGCCAAAATATATAGCTTGAAAAGTCAAACAGAAAGAAATGATAGAAAATAAAAATTTTATATATATATATATATATAGTGAAAATTTTACAGTACAGATATCACATATAATGGCTAAATTTAGCATCACAACAATGCAGAGGAGGACAGTAACCAACAGTCCTGTTTATTTATATTTGCATAAACTACCAGAGCAAACACCTAGGAAAGCAGGAACAAACAGCTGTCAGAAGGACAGGTGAGCACTGCGGGACCCAGACTCTGGAGACTTTCTGTCCCACGTGTTTACACTTGTGTGAAACACATGATACAATTCAGGAGATTGATTGTGAAAATCACTCATCTGACACGTCTGGCTTTCCAAGTGGTTCCTTAGCCCAGAAGTGATGTCCCTTTCCTCTTTAGAGAATGGACTCTGACTGGGTGTGGTNACACAGGTAAGGCAAGGGGATTNAGAGCCTTACGACGGCCTGAGCTACATAGCAAGACCTTGGCTCAAAAGGCAAATAACCAAACAAATAAAGTACAGAAAAATGGTGTCTTCCAGCATGCCCCAAAGTCTCACATTCCATTCTCCTCATAAACACCCCCACAACTTAGCCTTGTCCTCAATTCTGTCTTCAAAACTGCTTACCAACTCTTTAGGGAATGATCCAAACCCAGTACTTTGAAGGGCAATTTGTCTGTACAGGTTGTGAAGGAAGGCAGAGAACTGGGTTCTCTGGAAATCGCAAGTATATTTTCAAAATGTATATGTTGTTTGTCAACAGAAGCTCATGAAGATTTTCTCCACCTCTAGGATGTATCTATTAACTCCTTAGGCATACCCCTGCCTCCACACGTAGCCCTGTTCACTCAGATCCTCTCCATGTTGGTAGATACTGAGTTCCAAGTACTAATAATCCTCTGACTTAATGCTGACTTAAGTGACATCTATCTCCAAATAGGCCAAAGGCTCTGCCCAAATTTGGAATAACATTTAAGAATTAGTCAAAACTGCAGATTTTTGGCTCAAATTCAAGATGAGAAGGATAAACAAACCCTGCCCAAATGGAATCTAGTTCTGATGTATTTCCCTGTCTTTTTAATTAAAGCCAAATGTTTGAATATTTCCCAAACTACCTCGGATAAAATCCACTGTGCTATTTTGCTTTGCAAAAATGAAATAATACTACTAATCCATTTGTTTTTTAGTTTATGTACTTTGGGGCTTCAGAATCTCAATTACGAAGCCCACTTGCCTCTGTTCCTCGAGGAGTTGACATACTCATCTGCTCCCTGAGCCAATGACAGAACTGTGGCAGCAGAAAGTGGTCAGAAGTCCATCTCACAAAACTTCCCTCTCTGGCAAGAATGCAAAAGAGCCAGAGAAAAGGAAAGTGGGAGATTAGAGAAAAGTTCATTGACAACAGACTGAGAACTCTTGCTGGTGCTCTGATTTCCACGCAATGCCCGACAGGATTGACACTAGCACTCCAGCGGCACTACTGAGTCCTCTCTAAGTCTGCTCCATTCTTCCCTCCGTTTAAGTCTGTAGTTACTCACATTCTAATCAAGAAATGAAAGTGATAACCAAATCTCCAGATCATTCATGGAGGAGGAAACAAGCCTGTGGGGGCCTCAAATTAGGCTCATTTCCCACAATCTGAGAAAAGCTCTGTGATTATTAAGCTTGATAATCCTACTAATAATTGTCATTTNAAAGTTCAATTGAATTTTAAATTTTATGAGGTTATCAAATGCCTCAAGAATGGTGTCTATGGACACTGGGAATTCCAGAAAATGGGAGCTAAAGAGGTTAATTTCTTCTGACAAGAGGATGATTAATACAAGGGAAAATGACTTAATCTCTAATTAACCTAGTCCATTATTGAGCCTTTAACAAGAACCACTGAGAAGAAATTCAGTGGAGAATGTCTGAAGACAGTACTGCTTCAGGAGACAATCACTGTATCTGCCAGCCACTGGGGATGCTCAAATCATCTTCATATCTAAGCCACAACCTAATTTTTTTTTGTTTAAATCTTTGTTAAAGAAACTATGAGGCTTAAGATTATCAAACATCTTTTAATACCAACTTTAGTATATAGATATTTCAAAAGTCTTAATGAGAAATTTTGTTTGTTTTAATCATTCCAATTGTGCTTGTATACAAAGGCCTTTTAATAAAAACAGTTCAACATTGCTTTGAGCTGTGCTTTCATGTGCTTTTGTTTGGATAAACTGTCAATTACAGGAAATGGATGGAAATAAGAAGCATAATGTCAAGCAACAGAAGGCAAACTCAGAAAGACAAATATGAATTTTTTTCCTTTACACAAAGTCTATATTTAAAAGAGAAAGGGTATTATTTGGGGGGATAGAGGAGAATAAACAAGAAAGGAATAGTGGACATCAGAGGGTGATAGTGTGAAGAATATAAATCGATGTACAATAGGACCTGTGTGAAAATAACCGATGTGCCAAGATAGACTTGTGGATGCAATAGTGGCACACATATTATGGGGGTGATCATCTGTTTTCTGATTGCATGTAAGGCTCACTCCATAGAAGAAAACACATGAGTGGTACTGTAAATCTAGCCTAGAACCCATTGTTGGGGAATTCACAGGCTCCAGGGATGAAGCTACTACTATTATTCTGCTAAATGGGCATAATANCAAACTGCCTTTAATTCTTATCTCTACTCATTGATTAGTGCAATTCTCAGACCTTGATGTTTGTTTGTTTGTTTGTTTGGAGACAGAATTTCTCTGTGTGGTCCTGAATGTCTTAAAACTTGCTCTGTAGATCAAGTTAGCCTTGAACTCAGGAATTAAAGTCATGTGCCACCACACCCAGCTTTGACATGTTTCTTTGTGCAGAGGACAGTGGTCAATACAGAAACTCACAACTGGTCAAAGTGCACAGAAGAAGTACAAGTGTAGTACAAAGGCACAAATGAGACATCTATACCACCCTTGCCCAAAGGCTCAGGGACAGTCATTGAAAATGGGGAGGAAAGATTGTAAAAGCCAGAGTTCGGGGAGAACTAGAGAAAAACGGCATCTTCTGGATGTGGCAGGACTTATGAACTCATAGCAGCTGTCGCCTGCACAAAACCAAGATATATCAGCATGGAGTAGGAAAGGGCTCATGAGTCCCTGCTTACTCCCCAATCCCCACCCCTCCCCCACCCAACCACCACCACCCCTAACTGAGGAGCTATGGACAGTCCATGGCTTGAGGGGGAAGTCAATTTTTTTTTAAACCCCTGGTTTCTGGTTGGTCAACTATGCTCCATTGGATGGCCCCACACCCAGGAGTATGTGGATAGCACAAAATGGAGTCTAGGGGCTAGAGAGTAGGAGATGGCTCAGTGGTTAAGAGCACTAGCTCCTCTTCCCCACGGACTTGGATTTGAGTCCCAACATGGTGCAGGGAAGTACCCAGGAATCCACAGGATAACACCAGCTAAGGCTCCTAACAATAATGGAGAGTGTGCCTGAACTTACCTTCCCCTATAATCAGATAAGTGACTACCCTAAATGTCATCATAGAACCTACATCCAGTAACTGATGGAAGCAGATACAGTGATCCACAACCAACCAATGGGCTGAGCTCCTAGACTTAAGTTGAAGAGAGGGAGAAGGGATCACAGGAGTAAGTGAGGTCAAGATCATGATGGAGAAAACCACAGAGACAGCTGACCCAAGCTGGTGGGAGCTCATGGACTCTGACCTGTCAGCTGGAGAACATGCATGGGACAGAACTAGGCCCTCTGAATATGGGTGACAGTTATGCGGCTAAATCTGTTTGGGGAGCCCCTGGCAGTGGGACCAGGATTTATCCCTGATGTATGAAATGGCTTTTTGAAACACATTCCCTAGGGTGGGATACCTTGCTCAGCCTAGACACAGGGGGTGGGNCTTGGTCCTGCCTCAATTTAGTATGCCAGACTTTGTTGACTGCCCAAGGGAGGCCTTATCCTTGTCTGAGGAGTGGATGGGGAGTGGGGTGGGGGGAGGTGGGGGGCAAGGAGAAGGGGAAGGAAGGGGAATTAGGATTGGTATGTGAAATGGAAAAAAAACTTAAATACAAAAAAACAAAACAGAGCCAAGGGTTTCTGTTGTCATTGTTTTTAAAGAGGACACAAAAACTTGGGCTGGGGGTAAGGAGGTGGGATGGATCTAGGAGGAGTTAGTGGGAGGAGTGAAGGTGAATATGATCAAAATACAATGTATCAAATTCTCAAAGAATTAATAAAATATTTTAAAAGAAAACTTACTTCATATAATTAATACAGACTAATTTTTTTCCAAGGGAACAGAACATAAGCATGTGTCAAGCAACTGTGAAGAATGTGAACTTTGATCACCTTTTCAATTTGTTTAAGTACTCCAAACAACTAGAAACCAGACATAAAAAATCATAAAGTAAAAAGCTGTGTTTTAATACTAATATTGCCTTTTAATCAATAAAAACTTTAGCAAAGGCCAGTAATCCTATCTTTGTTTGTTTTCTATTGCTTGTGATAAAGAGCATGACTAAAAGGAACTTGGGAAGGGAAGAGTTTATTTGACCTACAGGTACATCATGGAGGGTAGCCAAGAAAGGAACTCAAGACAAGAACCTGGAGGCAGGAACTAAATCAGGAACACGGAGGGGTGCTGCTTACTGGCTTGCTCTCCATGACTTACTCAGCCTGCTTTCTTATACCCCCCCTGGGCCACCTTTCCAGGGGTGGTATGGTCTGCTTTCCATACAAATAATTAGGTAAGAGCATGCCCCACAGACTAGTCTACAGGCCAACCTTGTGGAGGCATTTTCTCAACTAAATTTCTGCCTAAATNTGTCTAGGTTTTTGTGGAGCTGACAAAAACCAACTCCTGTGGAATATTANTTTAATATCTGTTACATTTGTTNNTGCTGTGGAACATTTGTTTAATGATGCAAAGATGTGTTGCATTCTTTTATGNTGCATTGTTGAACTCTGTGAAGCTGTGTTACTGTGCCTGTCTAAAACACCTGATGGTTTAATAAAGAGCTGAACGGTCAGTAATGAGGCAGGAGAAAGGATAGGCAGGGCTGGCAGGCAGAATAAATAGAAGGAGAAATCTGGGAGGAAAAGAAGGAAGAGCAAGAAAAGGAGGAGAAGAGGACACTAGGGGCCAGCCACCCACCTACACAGCAAGCCACAGAGTAAGAGGTAAAAAAAGATATACAGAAATAGAGAAAGAGAAAGGCCCAGAGGCAAAAGGTAGATGAGATAATTTAAGTTAAGAGAAGCTGGCTAGAAACTAGCCAAGCTAAGTCCAGGATTTATAATTAAGAATAAACCTCCTTGTCTGATTTATTTGGGAAGTGAGTGGTGGGCCCCCACAAAAAGCAAAAACAACCAACAACCAACCATCACTAATCCTTAAGTTTTTTAAATGGAATTGGACACTGCATCATGGTCCAGCATTCACTTTTAAATAACGGTGGTTTGAACTTATTTTTAATTCATCAGTCTCATGTGGTTCTTTGTGGTTAGCTAGAAAATCTTCCCATAAAATTCTACAATCTTACTAGGAAAGTTTGTTTAAAGATAGCACGCTTTAAACATTTATAGAGCCAAAGAAGGGCAGGGAGTGCAGTNCAGTGCTGTCTTCTGGACAGGACNTGGCTACGGCACTCATGAACTCACGGAAGTTGTATGTTACCTGCANGAGACCAAGCTAGCCAGAATCCCAGCAGGGGCTTTGCAGTTTCATCTCTTCCTGGGGAGCTAATGGCAGTTGACAGCTGCAGGAGGAGGAAGAATCATTCTTTGTGTCCCACAGATAAGTGGATAGCCAACATNTGGCTTTCAAAGTCCAAAATGATAAAGCATTAAAAGTCTATCCCATTCTCTGAAGTAAAACACATTCATGGCTGTAAGGTTAATTCCACATAGGAATTTCTCCTGCATCTTCTCTCCAGTGGGATATGTTGGTTTACACAGTTGATATGGGAATTGAAAGGTTTATATTACAAAAATAATAAATATAAACCCAGGTGCCAATTATGAATGAGAATTCACTAGGCCATAGATGAAATGTAGTATTTCCCAACTTGAGCTATCATCTGTTTCCTGACCCTAAAATAAAAGGTCACTTGAAAAACTTAGAATTTTGAAAGTAGCACATCCTCAACCAACTNTTAAATTTAAATTGCCTCACCTTTCAGCTTTCTCTAGGCAGATACTTTCTTGTTTATTTTTATAGCTAGTCAAGTAAAATTCCTCCCAAACAGGGACAACAGCAGCATGAAAACTGAGCTGATGGCAAGTNAAGTGGTAATCTCCTTCTACAAAATTCAATTACAGTAAATAAAGGTGAGTAACAATGACAGTAAAACCAGCCTAAGCATAGGGGAAGGTCCAACCTTGCCTGGCTTGTTAAATCATTTATAATAAGCTCCGTTATCAACAGAGACAATGTAGGTGATTGGAAGGGTGGTACTCCCTTTATACACATTTTCAGTCTGCAAAATGTGAATTTGCTATACAAAACGAGGAACGAATGCTTCTTGGTGACTTTTCCCTTTAAATTATAATATCTCTAAGAATATATGATTATTTTCATCCTGAGTATAATATTGTGCCTGGTGAAAAGTCCCAGGATAGGCAGGGCCTGAGACTGGAAATCCGGCCTCTTCTGAGGTTCAACTGGAGGATCATGACTCTAAGGACAGTCTGAGCTAGAGTGTGAGACTCTTTCTCAAAAACAGCAAACAAGCAAATAAACAAAAGAAAAAGGAGGGGATGAAAGAGGCAAAACAGTTCAGAAAAAAAATGAAAAGTCTCCAAACCAGATGCCACTGGAGCCCACAGAATAAATTTTACATACTGGGCTTCTATGTGATAGCAGCCTCCTCTGGGCTGCGGGCCCTGGGCTGCGGGCCCTGGGCTGCCTCCCCTCCGCTACCCCCCTCACCAGCCCCTCCCAGCGGCCTCCCCTCAGCTGTCTCCTCTCAGCTTAGGAGGCAGAGCTCTTCAGCATACCTATGGAACTTTCCTGGGATGTGAGGAGTGGGCTCTCCATGCAGAGCAGAATTGTGGGTACATTTGTTTCAGTGACAAAATCAAATGAACAAATTAAATGGCATTCTGGTAACACAAACTACACTAGCTTTTAAGTGAGAAAAACAGAACAAATACAGAACTGAATAATTACAAAATCCACAACATATTCAAATTTATATTTCTTATGGATAATATACTAATTAACTCAAATNTATGAAATAAATCTTCTGGTTTTACTAATATTGTTGAAAAGCTTCCTTCTGGTCTCCATTATCAATTTGCCGAATTCTTTCTGTTAAAAGGTTAAGTCCGAGATACACACTTAAAATCCAGAATCAACACTAAAGAAGACAAAACCTGAGCTCTACCAACACCTGCCAAGGGCTAAGATTAAACACCGGATTTGGATTTTTCTATAAGAAACACATCTTCCTAGTAGCATGGTTGTTCTCACACCAAAAGTTTCAGTTAAAATTGCTTATTTAATATGTTTATTTGAGCATATTGGAATAAAATCTAAAACGATCTTCAGACATAGCAGTATTTTTGTCATATCCAGATTTGGACAATTCTTAAGATTTGAATTCAAATTATTATACAGCAAGGCAGAATTTCAATTCAGAAATCTGTGGAATAACTGTAATGAAAAGAGACTGTTGCTTAAGTCCTGGAGAAACTATGCAAGGGTGACTAGGGCCTGTTCAGTCTGGTGCATTTTAGGCACCTCTTCCAACTGAGTCAACTGGAAGGCCTAGAAGAGGAGGAAAGAGCCGGGCAGGAGAGAGACGCGATGGCACAGGAATCAGATTAAACACATATTGGCAACAACAAAGCAGCCAACAGAGGGGGAGGAGATGAGCTTGACAGGAGCAGAGAATTCGCAGAGCAGTAGGAGGAGAAAGCATATGAGATGTAGGCTGGGTTGCAGTACTTGCCTTCGTGTGAAGATGAATAGCTGAAATCTAAAGCAAAATACAACACTGGCGCCGTGAAGCAGCGCAGAAGCCGAAGCTAGCATGCNGCAGCCCAGAACCTCCATCGGCCTAGAGAGGAGACGTTCTGAGTCTGTAAGTGGNAAGTATTCAAGTCAGGAGAAATAATGTTCAAATTCTGGTCTCAGCATAATATTTCTTTTAGAAATGAAANTATAAACAAGTATTTAGAAGTACCAGAATGTTTTTATTTCTCGTGTTTTTGTGGTTTGAATAAATGGGAAGGGAAAACACAATGAATCAAATACATTTGTTTAGACACGAGGAATAGTTTCTGACAAAATCTAAGATGGAAAGGGGCAACAAGGCTAAAAGATGGAGGATAGGTAAAAGTGATGGTGGGTAAGGTTTTAGCCATTTGCCATTCAAGTGTTTGAGAAGTCACATTAGGAAAATAGCAAAATAAATACAAGGAAGCAAAGAATCTTAGGTGNNTCAAATGAGAGAACCAACTCTACAGAGATGTGGGTCATTACTCTGTTAGAAACTTTGCAAACTACAAATAATAATACCATGGTCCTTTTCCATTAAATGCAATTCCCATGTACTTAAATATTGATTCCAAAACTTAAGAGAAATGTGTTATATTNGAACTGNAGAGATTTTACCAAAACCTCAGTCACCCACTAGCTTTCAGNTTGATAAAGAATTTATGTACTGAGGGCTGGAGAACGGATTCAACAGTTAGGAGTGCTTGTTGCTCTTCCAGGGCTCAATTCGCAGCGCCCACCTGAACAGGTTAACAACTACCGCGTTCCAGGGAATCCCAGGCCACCGGCTTTCACCGGTAACCGCATATACATTGCACGCTCTCACACAGATACACATACATACCCATAAATAAATAAAATGTTTGAAATAATTTATGTACTCGTTGTATCCACTTTTAACTCCGCATCTTGCTCTATTTTATTTGAATGACTAACGCATTTTATCCACCTTATACAGAGCAAAACTTGACATTCTAGCTGTTACCACTAGGGGGAGAAAAGCACCAGTAGTATTGTTACCAACGGTTAACCCAAGGGTCGGGTACTTTACCTAGATTATCCACCAGGTGTCAACCGAGAGAAGAAAGTTGATTTTTTTTTCCCCTCTTAAATACACAAATGCATGATTTTATGCACAAGCTAAACTCTTCAGATAAATGGCTTGCGCGGTAATTATTCTTGACATGGTTACAGTCTATATTTTTTTAATTCAAAATGC
>LZPO01076368.1:57043-68208 GCA_001675575.1 Neotoma lepida
AAACTCCCCTTCCCCATTTTTTGGTTATGCATAATACAGATTTTTATTTTGCATAATCCTGGTAAAGAAGTTCTGATGGTTGTTAATAATCTTAGTTTATGCCATCACCCTCTGATCCTGGTGATGTTTAGAACTCACTGCCTGTTTTAATCAAAGCATTCACAAAGGAGAAATGTCTTTGAGCTGTAGCATGACAATTAGCATGTTGAATTAAAAGTAAGGCTTTACAAAATTAAGCCTCACTTATGTAACAAATCATACTTAAAAACCAAAACCAATGTATACGCTTCCCTAGTTAAGTTTCAGTCTGTTGTAAACAATGTCAGCTAAATCACTATATTCAAGCTGAGGTGGTAATTTGGGGTGTGAACTCTATTCATACTCCTGTGGATACAGGAGTTGTAATCGCGTCATTCCCTGCAAATGGAGCAGTAGGTGGTGTCTTGAAAAAGGACTTTTTCTCCCTTCGAGGAAGTGGTGAGGCCTACACACACAGACAATNTGGTCGGGTCTGATGCTGTAGGAGTCTGGGAAGGCCCCTGAAGACTAAGGCTGCCCTGGAGCATTGTTTTACGGTTCCTCAGGCCTTGGCTGAGTCCATTACCACCCAGCCTACAAAGTGCTGCTTGCTTTTGTTGTTTCTATCCAAGTCAACAATGCTTTCTTCTATGACCAATATTTGTCTGCTTTTTATTACGTTTTCTTTTGAAATTCATTAGCTTAGACTCGGCCACCGGCCGCTTGCCCAACCGGTTTCTCCCCTTCCCCCAAGGCTCGCACATCCTCCTCCGGGTTCCCGGACCTCGCGCACACTTTCAGGGCCTGGCGCCGCCGGGTCCCTCTACCCGGCTCGCGGAGCGCGTGCAAGGCGGGGGGTGGCGGTACGCGCGCCTGCCAATCGCAGCGCCGGGTACACNGAAGCCGGCGGCGCCCGCTCCACACCTACTGTACCGGGAGCGCGCGGCGAGCGGGACGGCCGGGTTGCGCGCGCCGCGCGGGAGGGAGCGCGCAGGGAGGCTGGCCGCCAGCCGCGGCGTGCGCCTGCGCACTGGGGTTGTTTTTCACAAAGCTGCTCTTAAACTGAGCTGGCAGCCTCCAGCCGCCCGTCTTTGTAAGGAGACCACTGAGAAGAGCAGGAGCGTGGAGCAGCTTCCCTGCTGCCCTGACTTTTGAAGAAATCTCAATGAACTATTTGTAGACAATCACTGATCCGGCCTGCAAGATTTTTTTTCTTTGCACGGCAAAGACACTGATCAGTGTTAAGTGAAGATCACATCTTATATGCGATCTTGACTTTTTTTGGTCTTACATTATATTTTTATAGATTTTGTTATAATCATGGTGCTGGGAAAGGTGAAGAGTTTGACAATAAGCTTTGACTGTCTTAATGACAGCAATGTCCCCGTGTATTCTAGCGGGGACACTGTCTCAGGAAGGGTGAATTTAGAAGTTACTGGGGAAATCAGAGTGAAATCTCTTAAAATTCATGCAAGAGGACATGCGAAAGTACGCTGGACTGAATCTAGAAACGCCGGCTCCAATACTGCCTATACACAGAATTACACTGAAGAAGTAGAATATTTCAACCATAAAGACATCCTAATTGGGCACGAAAGAGGTAAGTTTTTTATTAAGTCACTAGATTCGTCTTCTTTGCATGAGAACTTTAATCTCATTTAATGCAGTTCTAATCGGCAGTTTGATAAAGGTTAGCAAACTTAGAAGATGTAGTTTCTCCTTGACGTTCAAGCGTGTTAAGCTGTAATGCATGCAGGCGTCTGCAAAGTGACTGCAAACTGCACTTACTCAACTACATCTATAACCAGCTTCCTATCTGCCATACGCACTTGGAATCCCTTTGCACCTTTATAAAGTGTTTAAATCGGACTCGGTCATTTTACTAATATTTTCACATTCATTTGCAAAAGCTGCAGTCCAATATTGGATTCCTCCATTTATTTTATAATCTCAGATCCAAAAATGAGGTCCAATAAGGAACTGTGGTGACATTTTAAGAAGGTTGCTGGATGTATCTGATTTTAATATTCACATGCAAAAGACTTTAAAGACTTGATTATTGTTCTTTGATAAAGGGCTTCCATGGCTTATTTTGACATATGGCATCACCACCCCACGTGTTTTTTCCCTATTTCTCCCAATTCCTTTTAAAATGTACATCAAGCATCATTTATTTTTAAAGGATAATATCTATCATTATGCAAACTATTAAGTCATTTTTAAAAGCCATTCGGGGTCAGTAATTTTGTTCTCGAGCATCATGTCTAACTTTGGAACGTGGATTCAATGAAATCCATGGCAGACAGATGGAATTGTAAAGTATATAGCACATCGGATTTGGGGTTTTGGTACAAGAGGAAGATAAAGGCATTGTCAAAGGAAGAAGGGGTCCTGAAATTTGGAATCTGTTGTTTCAGTGGTTACAATGTGGAAATATAGNCGACTCCAAGCTTGTTTTTCTAAGTTTCCACCCTTTGTTAGAAGCGGTTCAATCCTGTTTCGGACCAGTTCTGGGGGATGGTGAGGAGGGGCGCTTGTTCTGCTCTCAGCAGATTGGTTACACGCGTCAGGTGGTGGCGATGACTTAATTCCTAGTCCAAGAAGAATATAATGTTAAAACTGGTTATGTAATTTGTGTTTCTCCTTTCTAATGCAGTATTTTAGTGCAAATACTGGCGAATTTTCAGATAGAGGCATACTTTCATTTTTTCTAAGTATCTAAACCGTACACCCTGGGGAGATGTTAATTGAACTAAGGCAAATGAGAAATGGAGGATGCTTTAAGTTACACAGAATTATATCGTTTTTTAAATGTGAAGGTGAAGTCAATTCTTAGGATTTACGCAGCTACATCGAGGTATTCTGCATCCTGAAATGGTTCCCTCGTTAACCTTCCCCGGCGTCCACTCTGATAGGGCATACAATACCTAATGACAGTGCTCTTGGGTTTTTTTGTTTTTTGGTTTTTTGTTTTTTAAAAGACACATGAATTTTGCGTTTGAACCTGCTTGGACGTTTGCAGCCTTTAATAAAATAAGAGAGAAGAGACAAAGGCTTTTCCTCGAGGAGTTAAGACCTGTAGTGGGGGAAAGTAGAACGAGTTACCGGGCCAAACGCTGAGTCCGATGCACCATGATTTCACTATTAAGNAAACTACCTGCACCCTGCGAGGTGCCCGCAAGCCCGGCTACGCGTGGACGAGCTTCGGAGGCTGGAATAGTTTCAATGACTTCAAACCGGGAGCTCTCAAACTAGCCTGGTAGCTGAGCGCCCGCCCCGGGCGCCCGGCGATAGGCGGAGCCGGGTTTGTTAGCCTGTTGCTAAGGCGATGCCAGGCCTTGATTGGCTTGGGCACGGACGGGTGGGGAGAGCCGGCTCGCGCCGGTTGGGGCGAGGCTTGGAACCGGCGTGCGCCGGTGAAGGTCCCTCTAGGCCAGGCGCCGGGGTACCCCCCCACCCCTCGGGCTGTCGCCGGCAGGTGCGGTCGCCCCGGCCGCGGCTGTGGTTAGAAATCGCCCCGGGAACTGGGGTCCGGCCGCGAGGGTCGTCCCGGCCGGTACCCGTGTGACCCGAGGGGACGTGACAGTGGCAGGACAGGCGGAGGAGAGAGCGCCGCCATCTGCTCGGCCTCGCCCATTGTTCCCCGGGGCCGCCGCTTCCCCGCCGCCGCCCTAGTCCCCCCTCGCTGGAACAGGCAAGGTGTCAGGGTGGCCCGAGCCAGATCGAACCGGTCACCGGCTGGGGCGTGGAAAGCGGAAGCGCGGCGCGCCGCGGCCCCGCCCCCGGCCCAGCAGACTAGGCTGCGCGCGCGCGCCGCGCCCCGCGACGTATGCCGTATGTATAGCGGGGCGCGCGGCGGCGGCGGGCGCGCGCGGGCGGGCCGGCTGCGAGCTGCTCAGCGCCGGTTTAGGCCGGTCCTCTCCTGCTCCAGTCTAGTTCTTGATTGACAGCCAGGCACTTGTTTACCACGGCGCGGCGGCCGCGGCTCGCCTCAATGAGACTGCTGAGCTNGCACAAAAGGGAGCCGAGAGGGAGGCGAAGTTTGGGCGCCTTGGAGGGGCGAATGGAGGCGCCCCGGCTCCCCACCCGTCTTCAGGGCTGACACGGTGCGGGGGCGCCCCGGAAGGCGCGGGGAGCAGTGTCACACATAGGCGGCTCACCGAGATTTGGGGATGAAAGTCACGGTTTCTGTGTATTTTCAGTACTTAGATGAAGAAAAGTATAATGACACAGAGCCACCCCCCCCCCAGCTAATTAAAAAGGATTGCACACCAAGAAAAGCAAGTGAGTCGTTGGTGTATTACCTAGACAGCCAAAAGGACTCCAAACCTTTTCCACATTTTTTTGTTAATTTTTCATGACACAAAAAATGAATTCGAGCAAAAGAAATTGGTTGTAAGATGAAAGCTCCTTACACCCACACCCACACCCCTTGCAAGTGGAAACTACCCAGTTAGACTTCATTTCTTAAGGGTGTTGAACAAAATGTTCCTTTGTAAAAAGGCATCTTTTAAATTGAGTCCTTTGTAATTGAAGTAAACTTCCAAAGGCTGATTTTAGTTGCTCCTAAAACCAATTGCGTTTTGGATGTTGTCTAAGTGAATATTTTTAGCGTTCAGACATTACAGTCACCCCTCCTCCCTTTTGACAGGGTCCCCTCTGGCTGGCCTTGGGTCCCAGCGGTCCTCCCACCTCTGCTTCCTGGGTGCAACATGAATAGTCACCTCAAGAAAGTCAATATTCACCGAAAGTGACCATTAAATAAAACGTTACACGAACAGTTTTTACTTTTTGCACTTAACAGTTAGTGACCAAGATAACAGTGTAGTTTGATAACCTGAACCTTTTATTGAATACTGTATTTGATGAAAATTTTTTTCACTATTTGGATCTTTTTTTCCATTAAAATAAAACAACCTAAAAAGACAGCCTATGAAGTGTAAGTGTTCATCATCCGCATTTTTGGGGATGAGGAAGACCGAGAGCAAGGGTTTTTATTTTAGCCAGAGCAAATAATGAAGTTGGGATTTGAACTCTGAACTGTAAGATGAAGGCCTGTGGCTTTAATCATTCAGAACATCTTTGAAGATTGCCACCTGAGAATATAGACGTTTAACGATAAGGTTTTTGTTTTCTTTTTTTTNCATTTTAGATGATGATAATTCCGAAGAAGGCTTCAATACTATTCATTCAGGAAGGCATGAATATGCATTTAGCTTTGAGCTTCCACAGACGTAAGTATTATAAGAAATAGAATTTCTCTTGGACACTCTTAATTAAGCACAATCTTATAAAATTAGAAACTCCATATTTAAATACTTTAGTGTTTGGTTTTTTGTTTTTTGTTTTTGTTTTTTTTAAAAAAACCCTTTTCATTACAGAAATTTGGTCAAGGAAAACATTATATTAAATAGAAGGAGCTATTTTTAATCTAATGTGGCAAAATTACAGAAAGCACACTCAGTATTCCACAGTAGTGTTTGAAGGATATAAAACATTAATATTTAATCTAGCACTGATGAATCACAAGGTGCTAATCAAATATAGTAAGTCTTCGATCAGATTGCTGATTATCATTTGCTTTATTAAAGAGCACTGTTGAGTCTCATGGCTCACTGGATCAAAATTCAGTATCCTACCTTTCTGCTAATGTGATGATTAACATTAGAGTGTAAAGATAAGGCTGTCCTAACTCGAGGGTCCTGTTTTTTAGACAGAAATTCGGTAGCTTTTGTACACAGAGCTACTGCTACTGGGGACATTACATAAGATATTATAACTTGGACTTAAAAGGAAACGTCTATCAGAGCTACCTGTGCAGAAAGCTTGAAATATAGTACATTCTTAGCATTTTAACAGATTTCTGGGAGAGACTATAAACATTTTTGCATAATGCCTTTTAGCAGATACTAAAACCTATAAACTGGCACCAGTTGATCTATAAAATAAATGTAGCTCATAATAACAGTTTATCAGGCCTTGAATGTATATAATTCTATGTTTACTAATTCTACATTGGAATTTTACATAGAATTTGTAATTGTTGTAAAATACTGGTGCTTCTACCAGTTAAATCTGGCTCTCTGTCTTCTAGGTAACAGCACTGGACATTTCTCTAATTGCCCACACTGCTTATTAAAACCTTCTACAGGCAACTAATGCGGCCAAGTCTAGATTCTGAATCTTCTGACATAGGCTAATGGGAATATTTTTCTTTTCAAGTCGTGCAAAGTAAAGGTTGGGAACAGCCAAAGGAGAGTTAGAATATGAGTGGACAGGGTGTGAAAAGCACCTTCTCCATTTCTGTGAATTTATGAAATAGGAAATTGTGAGACTATTCTAGGCTTTTTCTGTGCTATACTTAATTAGTTGCTATAAAAAGAGGTTCTAATTCCTAGCTAACAAAAGTGGGGCAGGATAGGGCATTTTTTTCTGAGTGCTTGATTGGTGTCTAGGATTTTTAGGTAGAAATAGTGAGGCCATTCTTAACTTTATTTTAAATTTTTTACCTTTTCAAGAATGGTTCATTTAACTTTCCTGATTTTGCCACCAACATTAAAAGTAGACTCTTTTTAGTTTAAAGGGATTGTATTCTCCTGGCATTAAGAACAAAATTTCTGTTACATTTAACTCTTATCATTATTTGAAAATAAAAGCTCTTTCCCCAGTGACTTATCCCCTTTGGAAAGTTTTAATTATACATGTGGTGCCTCATTGGTTCACAGACAGCACGACATGGTGATGTCTTTAATACATGTGCCTTATAGACAGTACAACATGGTAACTTGTTTATTCTGATCTACTATTGAATTTTTTGAAAGAGGTGTAAGATTAATATATCCATTTTTATATTTTGCACAGACCACTTGCTACCTCATTCGAAGGCCGACACGGTAGTGTGCGCTATTGGGTGAAAGCTGAATTGCATAGGCCTTGGCTTCTACCAGTAAAATTAAAGAAGGAATTTACAGTCTTTGAGCATATAGATATCAACACTCCTTCATTACTGGTAAGAAATGACTGGATTCTTCATTGCTTTTTGACATATGAATACATAAAGAAGAGCCACCTAATCTATGCCATTCCATTGCTTTAATAAACCAATTTTATTGAATTCCATTGAAAACCCATTTTAAAATACAGTAAAAGTAGAGCACACAAGCAAATGAATGATGTGCTATTTTTCACACTGTGCTAAGTAAATTCAAAAGTCCAGTATGTGATATGAAGTATCTTTTATGCAGAACACAACAATAACAAGGTCTGACTCCTAAATGACTTTAGCTGACAAACCGTATTAATCATTTAAAACACTGGCTTAAATCTCTTACTTGAAACTGTCACGGTATAAACTTTGTACCACATTGCATTGTTCCAATTAGGGATAGGTATCAAATGATGGGGATTCATTTCATGGGGGAAAAAAACTTAATTTCTTTTTATGATACTAATTCAAATTTGGCTTCAAAACGATTTGGTTTAAACAAATGATAACATCTTTAAAGCCAATAAAAATGTGTTTTACATTTTACTAACATTTTTTACATTTTCAAAATAAGATGTTGCCATTTGGAATTACAAACAAGTTTAAGACAATTGATATGGAATTTGGAAAGGGTTTTTTTTTTAATTTATTTGATTAGTTTTTATTATTGTACATAATGGGCTAAAAGTCTGCTTTGGAATAGGGTGTTAAGCCTTTAACCCTTTTTTTTCCCATTATTAAGTAGAAGTTTATGTAAAGACAGAAGTTTGATGTAATTTAAAAACCATCTGTTAGGGGAACAAAATTGATTCTCTTAGTTGATTTTTTTAAAACATTCTGGCATTTTTGAGTTCATACATTGATATTTTTTTCTCTCTATTTCTTTCAGTCACCCCAAGCAGGCACAAAAGACAAGACGCTCTGTTGCTGGTTCTGCACCTCAGGCCCAATATCCTTAAGTGCCAAAATCGAGAGGAAGGGCTACACCCCAGGTACGTGTGACGTTGGTGCCCACAAAAAGCAATTTTCTTTACTAAGCATTTTGTATAAACTTACAGCATTGTTACCAAATGTAAACACTCAGCATTCCAGTAAAGCTGTTTAAGTTGTACATATCCATTTTCTTNTCACAAATTGTAGTCTCCTTTTTTGTGTAGTTACTGAGTGAGCAGGTGGTCATTTTTATGACAATAAGTTACCTTGCTTTTCCTCCATGGAATTAGCTGAGCTTCAGAAGTCTACTTGATAATGAGTGTTTGCTTGTTTGGTTTCTGACAGTAAGTAATTGTTTCCTCTTTCCAGGTGAATCGATACAGATATTTGCTGAGATTGAGAACTGCTCTTCCCGAATGGTAGTGCCAAAGGCAGCCATTTACCAAACACAGGCTTTCTATGCCAAAGGGAAAATGAAGGAAGTAAAACAGCTTGTGGCAAACTTACGTGGGGAGTCCCTGTCATCAGGGAAGACAGAGACGTGGAACGGCAAACTGCTAAAAATCCCGCCAGTTTCCCCTTCCATCCTTGACTGTAGTATAATCCGTGTGGAGTACGCGCTAATGGTAGGTAGTAACTGTAAGAAGTTCTTGCAACTTTCGTCTGGAATCTGTGGGGTTCTGTCCAAGTTTGGTGGAGTATAGATGAGTGTATGAAATGCTACATTGTGACTATTTTACCTCACATAAACCTAGGGCATTGCACATAAAAGAGAAGTTTTCTAGAAACTAAAAGGGATCCCAGCTAATATCAAAATTAAGTTGTGTTTTTAAAGAAAATTCTACTTAAAATGCTGACTCTAGCATCTGTTTACTATTTAGGTATATGTGGATATTCCTGGAGCTATGGACTTATTTCTTAACTTGCCACTTGTCATCGGTACCATTCCTCTCCATCCATTTGGTAGCAGAACCTCAAGTGTAAGCAGTCAGTGTAGCATGAACATGAACTGGCTTGGTTTATCCCTTCCTGAAAGACCTGAAGGTAATTTGATAATATCTAAACTTACTCTATTATTATTAAGACTTTTTCTTTTGTTTTTAATATTTTACAACCCTAGTTAAATTTTTATCTTTCCATAGTTAGCATATGTGACCTTAATATTAAGTTTTGTTGTATGTCTCCCTTGTTTTAATCACCAAACAGATAATTATTCTTTTACATGACATTTTTTTAATATCTACTATTCTGTGTATTTTGACATGCATAAGAACATGTTGTTCGAATTGCGTGTATCTTTTTCCTTCAGCACCACCCAGCTATGCAGAAGTAGTAACCGAGGAACAAAGACGAAATAATCTCGCACCAGTGAGTGCTTGTGATGATTTTGAGAGAGCTCTTCAAGGACCACTGTTTGCATATATCCAGGAGTTTCGGTTCTTGCCTCCACCTCTTTATTCAGAGGTAAGCACCAAGTTAAGTATGAAATGTGCTGGGTCTCCTAGGAAACAGCAGTTTCAGGCTTTAAAAAGATACAGGCTTTTAAAAGATAGTTGCTTATTGGTTATCCTGATAATAAGAAATTTAGAATAACATTTTAAAAGTTATAATTGTCAAATCTTCTGACTTTTGACACATAAGTAAGATTTCATTCAGGAAATAAGATGATGGTCAAATTCCAGTTGAATCATTAGCGTTGTTGAATGAATGACTTTATTTTAAAGTGTCAGTAGAAAACTTGGTATTTTGTAAGCATAATAAATGGCTAGAATTTATATATTCATAATGTTTTTCCAATCTAATTCTTGCATATTTTAACATTCTTAGTCATAGGAGAAAATAGCATATTTTCAGATAGTGTCTTCAACAGCATTCCTACACGGCAGGATTATTATGCACTCTTCATACTAATAACACATGTGACTAAGATGAATACTTGCATTGGATAAGCTCACAAACTAGTGAGAAAAATTAACTTAGAAGCGAACTCCAGTGTCAATAGTGTTAGAAAACACTACTCATTTAATGAACCATTCATTTAGTCTTAGAAATCTGAAGGGCTTCGCTGAGAAAAGTCATTATTAAGCTGAATTTTAAAAACTGAGTAGCCCCTTCACAGGTGGGACAGTCTAGGCGGGAAGAGCAGCCCAGCTAAAGGAGAAGAAGGGGTTGGTTCCACAGTTTCAGGACTTTTTAGCATGACTGGAGCCAGCAGTATACATTTTTATAGGACCTTTCAAATTGGCCTTGGTACCAAAATAACTACAAATCAAGAGACTCTGGGTTATATAGTTGATTCCAATATTTTATAGTGAGATTCTATACTTTTTCATACTCATTAGACATGAAGGAACTTGTTTGTACTTTGAAACCAATAACTGGAGAAATACCTTCCCGAGATGTGATCATGTAAAATCTTCATTGATTATGGGTATTCAGGATCTGTTCTTGCAAATTTTTGATTAGACATTTTTCCTATCTTACTATGGTTCATAAAAATATGTGTTAGATACTGAAAACGTTCGACCATTTCTCACAAATTTTGTAACTGTTGTTATTCTGACATTTCTTACTTTGCTTCTGGCTTACTTTGAGTGTTCATAGCTTTTAAGGGGAGCATTTGAAAAGAATGAATATCTATCATTCACTTTTATCTAATTTGTCTTAAATTCTGCACACTTCAAGATAAATATAAGAATATAAAAATTGTACAACCCTAAAATAGCACAAGAATGTGATTTAATTAAACGATAATTGGCTTTTTTCTTCAAAAATGTGCACTTGGCATAAAATTTTTGATGCATTGTGGGTTGTCTCACATTTAAAGCAAATAGGACTTGTCTAGCTCTTTAAATCACTTTCACAGGACTCTCAGGAACGTTCACAGAGCCTAGGGAAGAGATGCAGTGACATTTTAGGCCAAGAACAAAAGATACTTTACAATGGAGTTGAGTGGTTTGATGGTGTACCCCAATGTATAACTGAACTTAAGTGTCACAATGTTGAGTGAAAATACCCTTCCATAAAAAAGATTTTCTTAGTAACTTGTGAAATTGAACTATTCATGAATAACTATAAATCATATTGGTAATCTAACACCCTTTCATTCCTACATAGCAGTTGAGATGGAGAGAATAATAGGGTATCGTTTGCTGAGAAGTTATGTATATGCTCTGATTATATTGGTTACCTTTGCTGACTAGTTAGATATATGCTCTGGTTATATTAG
>LZPO01076369.1:6527-17367 GCA_001675575.1 Neotoma lepida
AAGAAGAAGAAAGTGGAGAAAGCTAGATACAAGCAAGGAATGCTACATTTCTTCTTTTTGCTTTTGCTTATGAATGTAATGTAACTAGCTGCTTGAGTTCCTGCCTCTATTTCTAAAAATACTATGGACTCTGACCTGGAATTGTAAAGCAAATAACTCCTCCCCAAAGAAAAAGAAAAAAATTCTTTTCACTGTGCTTGAAACTGTTAGAAATTTGAAATTATTTAATATAAAGTTTAAGTATCCAAAGTCATTCTAGTNTTATAAATAATGTATACTTATAAGTATAGTACTACTTTTATAATGATTTCTTTTTAAATGTTGATGGTTAACAAGTAAAGAGACAAGCTAGTTATATCTTGAAGAACTAAATATCATTCAACAATCATGGTATAACCACACTATGTGTGTTGTAAACAAAGGCAAAGAAAGTGAAAACCTGGTCTTCAACTAAGTCGATGGGAATATGAAGATGAGATCATGATAAAGGGGGGGAACTCTTGGATTCAGAAGGTCCTTGGTTTTTCTTCTAAGCTCTATGCCTGGTTCACTGCATCATTTGAGCAGGTTCCTTAGCCACTTTTAAATCTCAGTTCCTGTGTAAGTAGAATCTGGAAATAATCACCTTCCTTCATGGGTTTTGGTAACAACTCAAACTTTCCTAGCAGTAAAAGTTGTTAAATAAAATCTTNAGTAAAGTGTAGAGTGGGTGGTCTTGGCATATATAGAATGGATATTAGGGAAAGTAAGCNACTTATAAATTTTGACTTGTGAGAAATTAGTAGCCTTAGATGTCAGGTAACTTTAATTTTCCCAATGGAGAAGGAGATAAACAGGTCTGCTGAAGTCAGGAACTTGGAAAAAGTGAATGTTTGGAAAAGTCACCAAAAAATTGAGCAGAAAGTTAATAAATGATTATTTTTTAAAAAGCTGTTGAGTGGATATAAAGTACAAATTTTGTTGGAATGCTTTTGAGGTTCTCAGGCACTTTCATTAAATAAGTGGACCAGATTTATGTGAGTGCTGAACTAGGGATTCCAAAGTGGGAGCCCATCATAAAAACAGAGACACAGTTTCAATTGTAAAACTCATCTCCATTGGCTGAAAATTACCTTTAAATAGAGGAAAGTTAAATGGAGGAATGTTATTAAAATTGAATGTAAAGAACATGAGTTCTCCATAAGTGATCATGTTTACAAATAGGCATGGTAGCACATGCCTGTACTTTGGAAGCTGTGGCAGGAGGGTAATGGGGTCAAGGCAAGTGCAGGGNAGAGAGAGATTGAGAAAGCAAAGAAAGAGACCAGTTACACTCTTAAGAGAAATCACCTACTTGAACTTTATGAATATCACTGATCTAAAATGAATATATGGTATATATACTTTGGTTTTGTCTTGATTCTAATTATGAGTAAATAGTTATGGATTAATAAATACTATGTATTTAGTGTATTTTTAAAACATAAAACTCAATTGTAAATNTGTATATATTTATAGATATATATAATAAACGTGAATGTTATAATCCAAGTATCCTTGGAATATTTGAAAATCTACCTATATAAGAATAAGGCAAAGATATTATCAAAATCAGTTTTAATATGGAGTAATATGACTAATAGACATTTTTAGCTTGGCTTAACTAGCTATTCCATAGTTCTTAGTTGACAGGAAACAGTGATTCAACTAATATTCAATTTGCTTCAAGTTTTGGTTATATCATTAACTGTCAACTAAATCACTCAGTCTTTGATATCCCTCATCTGCAAAATACAAGATAGTAATAATGTTTGTCTCCCAGGGGAACTGTGAAGATGTAACCCGGTGTCCATGTGAGTTATTGAGAAGGTTACCTGGAATATATGTCTTCTCTTGATTTTTAATGGTTGTGAATATTACATTATGGGCACTTTGTCTTCTAACTGCACTTCTGAAGTTTTTGATGAATTGAAACTGTTTGTTTGCATGGAGTCTAAAGGAAACTACTACCCATTTTTAATAAGTGTAAATAACTTACTTTGTAAAAAACTATAAACAAAAGTTAGGGTTGTGAACTNTACATTGTACCAGATATTTGTAATTAGTATGCAATTAACTCTTCTATAATATTTGAACTTTATTATTTATGATCATGACTCCTTGATAATGTAATCTTAAAAATCTATCTTTAGTATATCCCCAAAGTCTAGTTTCCTCTTTACAGAGGTTCAAAATAGTTTGCTGATCAATTTATGGTAATTAAGGTAGCATGTTACAAAACAGGCACTAAAATTATAACCACATAACCCCCGAGTCTGATTGCTGATAATACCACTTTCTCAACAGCAAAATGTTTCATGAGTACAATAATTAAGATCTTAAACGCTGATCTAATATTTGGTCTCTTATTACTTTTGCAAAAGCAGCTACAGAATTAGTAATCCNCAACTTATGCTAATACATAAATATTTTAAAAGTTTAGAAAGAAAAAAGTTCAAGACTCTCATATGTTATTATATTATCATACTTGATAGCTGGCATATGCAATTAAACTAAATAGGTAGGAGAAAGAGAATTAATAAACAGGCCCAGTCAGCTGATCCAGGACCACTGGCTTTCCCATTTATATTTTCTTAACTATTATAGTACCTGAATCCAAAGATTATATCTGTAATTACTGAGCANATATGAAACACAAATAGCTGAGTCTAGGAGGAAAATATGGTGCTGAAATTCCAAATTCAATGGAATTTCAAATAATAACAGCTCAGGCCTGTAGGCTGTCACTTCATATAGGCAACAATGATTCCCACTGTATTTTGGGTTGACATAATTTATTAAAACCTCTCAACATATACAAAATAAAATTATGATAAGTCCCAAAATCCAACACAGGAGGCAGAGCATGAAACATTTATGTCATAATTTACCTTAGAGAGTCAGGAAAAAAGAAACCTAAGAAAAATGAGAAAAGTTCAAAAAAGTCATTTCAACATCCCACTAGAGTTAAAGATCATTTTCAAGCATTCCCATTCAGATGTTTTTATAATTGCAAGGATCCTGCAGAGCTGTGCATTTCCCCA
This sequence comes from Neotoma lepida, assembly GCA_001675575.1. NCBI lineage: Eukaryota > Metazoa > Chordata > Mammalia > Rodentia > Cricetidae > Neotoma > Neotoma lepida. Next base: position 9,590 of record LZPO01076369.1, read on the forward strand.
GGTCTCCAGTGGCTGTCCCCAGAAGGTGGTGACTGCCTCTGACTGACTGGTTGCTTGCTTTTATTTTCATTTCCTGTATGAGAGTGAGATTGCTGTTTGGGGACAGTTAAATCTACTTCAACCATAAGAATCATTTGTCCCATGTGGAGGCAGCTTCAAGGAATAGCTTTTCATTTCTTCTCCTCCACTCTGGTTTTACAATTGCAATGTTTAGCATGATGGGCTTCATTTGGGTTCCCCTCTGTGTCATACTGTTTCTTTCCGAGTACTCATGCCAAAATTTAAAGCATTCTGTTTCTGATGGCATTTTGAGAGAGACTGTCATCTGTAGAGTGGGTTTGCCTCTGAGTGGTCTGTTTCTTCATTATGTGTTTGTTTTTTAAATATGTACTGTGTAGCCTGCAAGTGGAAGGAAAGGGTAAGGAAGAGTCTCCCTCACCTAACACAACCACTGTGTTTTTATTTCCTTAGCAAGACAAAATAAAGTTAAAAGTTAGGAAAAATGATTTCTTTGTTTCTCTTGCTGATTTTCTTTTTTATTTCTTAAGTTAGCANACGGAATAATGGGTTTCATTATGGCATTTTTTGCACAAATGCATCATTATGCTCTGTTCTTGTTCATCCCTCTTGGGATCAATTTCTTGATAACAGTTTTATAGTTTTCTCACCAGTGAAGAAATGCTCCTTTATTTAATGGCTCAGGATTATATACAAATTAGCTCTGAGCAATGTGTCATGGAAGAAAAATATGCATTACAAGCAATGCTGTGGGTTTTGATTTAGTATTATCAGCGAAACAAAAGAAAACACCCACCAAAAAAACTAATGAACGTGGAGATTCACATTTACCAAGAGAGAGAGCATGGGGAGGAGGAGTGTCTATGGGTAATTTTCTCTTATTACAACTGCAATTTAAATGCTTGTCAAAGATACAAATATGTAAGAATGAGAAGCTTGTGATTACGAACTAGAATTTTCCTGTTTGGAAAGCTAGATTTAAGTTTAAGTCTGAAAAACAAGTTCCTAGTGAAGGGTGCCATTTAAAACAAGTGTTGAAAGATAANCAGCTATTTTTCCAGTATGAAACTACTAGTTGACAGCATTTAAAAAATCTAGACAAGAATATACATTCTCTAAAGGTCTGAAGTTGTAATACAGCATGCTGAATATGAAGGTCTGAAAGGTTTTCTTTGTTTGTGTTGGCAAAACATGTATTACTATCACTGAAAAATGTATTTCTAATTACATTTTAGATGTATAATGTATTTCTTATTATATTTATTTATATTCCATTTGATATTAATAAGTTCAGAATTCTCTAACTGTGAGGGAGTCAAAATGTTATATGATTTAATATATAACTTGGAAATTTATTGTTTTAAATTATTTTAAATTCTATTATATATATATGTGTGTGTGTAAATATATCTATACATATATACAAACACACACATACACACATACAAACATTGCAAATAAAAAATCCCCAAATTAATCAGACCCAGTGAACCTCTTTACAGTTAGAGGAGTCATTCAGGACAGAAACTGTGTAAATTCACATTGGGTTTTATACTCAACATGCTTATTTGACATAAAAACTGTACTTTGGACTTGGGAGATGGGTCAGTGGTTAAGAGCACGGACTGCTCCTCCCAACCAGCCAGATTCAACTGCCAGCATGGCAACTCACAGCCATCAGTATCTTCAGTCTTATGGGATCTGAAACCCTCTCTTGGGATCCATAAATACTGCATGCACATGGTGCACAGACATACTTTCAGACAACATTAACACCACATCACAGTTATTTTACTGTTCTATGGAACATGAGGAGTTGGTCCTCCTATCTAGATGCTGTTCTATCTTGTTGCTGTTCTCCATTCCCCCACTCTCCTNTTTCACAGCCCGTGGTAATCACAAGCTTACTTCTTGCTTCTATAAGATCAGCTACATTCACTTCAACATGTGTGTGAGAACAGACAGTGCTAGTCTCCCTGTCCTTTACCTATCTCANTTTTATTTGCAANATTGTTTTAAATAGAGAATATTCTCCCTTCTACTTTAGAAAATTATTTATGCTAAAGATACTTCTGTTTTGGCAGAAGTTGTCATGAACATACTTCAGGTCATGAACGTGAGCTAGTGAACATGACCTACACAAAAAAATCTGAAGAGTTGAGTGAAGAATGGACATCAAGAAAGCAGGGGAAAAGATTTGAAATAAAACAGGTGGAATTGATATCTAATATGAGTTTGAGCCCAATAAATGAATCAGAGGTAGAANATATTTAAAACTTGTGAAACAAATGGAATTTTGAAAAGGAATGTCTTCATTGTTTTGTTGTTTTTGTTTTTGATTTTATTTTAATTTGAACATTGTGTAATCTAGCAGAAATTACCAGTAGGATTACNATACAGAAATCAAGTGGTCTGGCAGCAGATTTGGGAGTCATTGACCATTCACACAAAAATCCTTGTGTAGTAATCATTAAAAACAACACAAACCANGTACTCAGGTACACTCTTGTAAGTGCAACTTCTCAAGAGGCTAAGACAAAAGGGTTGAAATTTTGAGACCAGAGCTCATTTTATTTCAATAAATGGGCCAGGGTAAATTTTCTCAAGACTACAATAGGATAGGGTCCTGTAAGCATGTTAANTGTCCCTCAGGTCCTTGCATGGAGACTGGATTTCATAGACTGCCTAGAAGCAAGGACCTTATGTAGAAATTTGTTTTGGAAGTCTCTAAAGGAAAGGGTCTTTGCTAAAAAAGAAGAATCTGGAATGATTTGCTAGTGGGCTTCCTGTTGCTTTGTATTGCTGTGATTTAAGCTGTCCCTCTCTGGGCCGATGGTGCAGGAATTCACTGGCATTTCTATTTCNCTAGGCTTCAGAATAGATGGAAGTAAAGGAATAAAAATGGTGTTGTAGAGTTTGCATTTGAGATCTAAGCATATTTATAAATGTCAGAGGGGGGTGGGAGCAGCAAACAGGTAATTTAATATCCAGAATTGAGTCTCTAGAGACACTTGAAAGAAGGACTGTGGTGGACTATGTCACACACAGGTAGACAAAAGAACTGAAATAAAATACTGAAGTGTCATAATTATAGGGGTCAGATTCCATATCAGCCTTTCTTGTAGAATGCAAANTTCATAAACTTTATATAGAGAGATATATAGATACAGATATATATGACTATCTATACATACTTGTAATTATCTTTAATGTCTTGCTATCTGTAAAAATGCTTACTATGTTGTATACATCTATTACATTGCTACTATTTTCCANTTATTAATTTCTGGAATGTTGATATTTTTTCTGTTCATTTTGGATCTGTAACACACTCATTAGTTTCTTGGTCTCATNGACCCAGTTTCTTAAATGGGTTTCATGTTCATCCATACTTTCCACTCTTGCTGTCATTGACTCGATTTAATCACCCAAAATCTCTCATTTTGCCTTTTCCCATTTTCTTCCTTGATCTATGTCTAGTATGCCCACATTTCAATACACGTTCAAAGACCCAAAAGATTTACCTTTCAAAAACAGAGACGGAATAATATAATATAATANCCTTACTTGAATTTCTGAAATACAGAATTTACCTTTAAATAAAGCTTTAAAGCCCCCTGGCCACAATTGNGTACCTCCACGGATTGCTCAGTTCATCCCACTAGGAATTACACACTCCAGACCACACCTGACATTGAGGACTCAAAGTAACCTCTCTGCTCTTTCCTGAGTTATGGTTTTGTGTTTTCTCTTCACTCCAATGGATCTATTCTTACTAAGGTTTTCACCTAGCTTAGCAGTACCTGTGTTTTAATCCCTGGTTTCAAAGTAATTTCAATTGGAATCTTCTTCATTGATTCAAATCAAAAGAAGTCTTCCTTNTGCTTCATCAGACAAGTCTTAAGCAAGTCTAGTTTGGCATCAAATGAAGCACTGTATATGTCAATTACCTTGTGGGTAATACTCTTCTTTAATTATTCTCATTAATTTAGCTATGGTTCTAGCAGAAACATTAGACAAATTATTTGTATCTAGATGTGTATAAGAGACAGCTGTATATGTCAATTACCTTGTGGGTAATACTCTTCTTTAATTATTCTCATTAATTTAGCTATGGTTCTAGCAGAAACATTAGACAAATTATTTGTAATCCAGATAGGTGTTTCTGGATAGGTGGATGACAAGGTATCAAGAAAGAGAGAATGTTTCTGATGCCAACTTATTGGCCTCTGTAGGCAGAAGAACTGTCCCAGAATGCTTCAGTGCATTGTTGAGACTAAGGGTAGAAAGAGAAAATCCTCAGTAATTGGAAAAATCTTTCTGATTCCTTATTCTAATCCCCTGACCTTAATGTTTATCCAATAAGTCCATTACCCTTCCTCTTACTTGTCTCCCGAAGGACTCTTGGGATTCCTTTGCCCCCAGTTCATCCATATTAACCTGGCACACATCTTCTAAGCCACATAGTATTTTCTTAGAATAAAAATACCCACATTTACCTAGAAAATGGTATTTGTTACATAAAAGTTTCTTGGTGATCCAAATACTTGCTTACAACTAAAATTCTCAAANATTTTAATTCAGACACAATTTCTGAACATAACTGAAATAAATAGCAAGATGTATATGAAAGGAAAATATCTAAGGTTTTCTTAATTTCTTTGCATTCAAANTATCAAATTTTATCCCACATGTAATTAAAGGATTCATTGACTTTTAGTGAGGGAAGAAATTTCAAGTATTAACTAAAATATGGCATGGATTACTTGTGCATGTCCATGAATGTTCTTTATTTAATCACCAAAGTACACTATCATGTTATTGGTGAAGAAACTGGGACTCAAATAAGTAGCTTTTCACCATCATAAAGCTAGTATTTAAATCTAAATAAGTGTTATCTTTGCAGTTGTGGTACAGTAAAAATGACAGAAAACATGCTCAGTAATAAAAATATAGCAAAGATGGGTAAGCATGCATGGAAAGGCTCAGGGTCCAGACAAGCAACTCAGACAAAGAATATGTCCATGCAAAGGTTAGAGGGCAATAGAAACACTTATGCAGAACCCGACATATAGAATGCCAGCACACCCTAAGACCAGAGAGGGAGTATAAGCTACCTAACCCGACAAACTTCAGTACATCCGGAAATCTAGATTTTTGCTTAAAAGACAGAAAAATAAACATAAGAATGGTTCTCAAACTTTCATTCTGCTCCAGGCCTTACGTCTTCCAGTTTTCTGTCAATGCCTATCATTGCTCAATTTTATTCAGAAACCACTTGCTGATAGAATACAGGAAATGGAAATTTTTCTACCCAGGGGTAAGGGAATAAAAAGAAGGAAATCAACATGGAAGCAAACAAGTGTCAGTAGGCTTCATTGTGTTACATGGAATAAGAGAGTGTGCACATATCTTCCTTGAATAATCAACAGGTCCACTGCCTATTGCATATGTATGAATAGAAGGCTAAAGAAGAAAAACAATGCAACAATATGAGGATATGTGAGTTAGGCTAAGTTGCTAGCATCTCATTTAGAAGGAGGACAATTAGACGAGTGACATGATGCAAGTAGCCTTCTTAGGCAAATAATAATCTGGAACCACAAAGAATGTTATTGAGAATACTGCAGACCTTTGTGTAGCAAAGAAGTTCCTACAATGGTTTTAGGAAAAACGAAAAGGACAATATGAGGAAAAGCTATAAGCTATTATTCATCTACTATGTTCTAGCAAGTGTACTCTGTAATTTATATCTAAACATTATTCCAGTTGATTTCTCATGAAAATTCTCCAAGTGAATATCATTATCTGGCTATCTAGACAAACAGAGAATGAGGGGATTAAATGAAATTCCCATAGTTACATAATGAGCAAATAATAGAGACTAAACTAAACTGATAAAAAAATTATGCATTTATGAGCACAGTGTTTGGGCCCATGTCTGGCCTATTCACTTTTCTATATACAAGTTACCTGTGTTGTTAATTTAGTTTATCTGAATGCTAATGGTGGGAAGCAATTTATTTGGGGTTTGTTGACAATTTTATTATTTAGTAGAACATTGAGCTCTCCTTCAGCTCCTACAAATCAAATGCTCCAATCTCATTCGTAGCTCTGCAACAGAATACTTCTTGCAGCCCCCTTTTTCCCCTGCCCCCATTTCCAACGGATCCCACAGATTTTCCCCTCCTAATCTCTTTTTCCCTATTCATGCTTTAGCCCAGCCCCCAACTCCAACAGGCACTCCCTGAGAACCTACAGGCCACTCCTGCCAGGGAATTAGATAGGTTAACCGCAGATCTTCACCTCTCCCTCCATTCCTCCAAGTCTTATTCCTCAGTCTCATCTCCAGCTCATTAGCAAACCTCTTGCTATGGCCTCTCCTCACTCTCTGCCTCCAACCAGGAGACTAACTAAGCAGATCCTGGTGAAATACCATCTATTACTCCTTCCCATGAAGCCCCTCTACTACTGACAGTCCTTCCCCATTCCTTAGACTCAGGACCCAATACCCAGAAACACATTTGACTTGGAAACTCTAATACCCACACCTATGCAGACAAAGAAGATTTTCTTATAGATAGTACATAGCTACTACACTCTCCTAAGAACCAGGAAGAAAACTGAAACAAAAAACAAAAAAACAAAAAACAAACAAACAAACAAAAAAAAACACTCCCGAAACAAACACCAGATGTCAGCACCTAAAACTACAAACTCCCCATTCACAGATGCCTAGACACCAGTGTGAAAACACAATAACAAGCAAGAAAATGGGTCTGTACTAGAGCCCCACACTCCACAGTAGAGCCTGAATAGTCCAACAAACATGAAGTACAAGGAAAGAATCTTAAACAGCCTTTATGGATATGACAGAGGTACTTAAAGAAGAAATTAATAAACCCCTTAAGAAAATCTTGAAAACATAAATGTGGAAGGAAATGGATAAAACTATTCAAGACCTCAAAGTGGAAATAGAATCAATAAAGAAAACTCAAACTGAAGGAAATCTAGAAATGAAAAATTTAGGAACTTGAACAAGAACCAGAGAGGCAACTTTCACCAACAGAATACAAGAGATGGAAGACAGAATGCCAGGCATTGAAGACAGGATAGAACAAATGGATACATGAGTCAAAGAAAACGTTAAGTCTAAAAATCTTCTGATACAAATCATCTAGGAAATCTGGAATGTTATGAAGAGACCAAATCTAAGAATACTAGGAATAGAAGAAGGAAAAGAAACACAGTTCAAAAGCTCAGAAAATATTTTCAACAAAATCATAGAAGAAAATTTCCTTAACCTAAAGAAGGATATGACTATCACACTACAAGAATCATACAGAACACCAAATATATTGGACCAGAAAACAAAGTCCCCTCAGCACATAATAATCAAAACACTAAATGTACAGAACAGAAAAAGAATGTTAAAAGCTGCAAACAAAAAAGACCAAGTAACACATAAAGTCAGACCTATTAGAATTAAACCTGTACCTGGGATAAGTCCTGGTCCCACTGCCAGGGGACATACAAACAGATCAAGCCACAAAACTGTCACCCACATTCAGAGGGCTTAGTTGGGTCCCATGCAGGCTCCCCAGCTGTCAGTCCAGAGTCCCTGAGCTCCCACTAGCTCCAGTCAGCTGTCTCTGTGGTTTTCTCCATCATGCTCTTGACTCCCCTTGCTCCTATAAGCCTTCCTCCCTCTCTTCAACTGAACTCCTGGTAGAGCCCATTCCCTATGGTGGGATACCTTG
>LZPO01076369.1:21469-51984 GCA_001675575.1 Neotoma lepida
GGGTAAAAAGAGCACTTACACATTGTTGGAGGGAATGCAAACTCATGCAGCCACTATGGAAATCAATGTGGTGGTTGCTTGGAAAGATGGGAATCAATGTATTCAAGCTCCAGCTATAGCACTCTTGGGCATATACACAAAGGATGGTTCATTCTACCATAGAGAGTCTTGCTCAGACATGTTCACTGCTGTTCTAGTCACAATAGCCAGAAAGTGGAAACAACTTAGATGTCCCTTAACAGAAGAATGGTTAAAGAAAATGCAGTACTTTTATACAAAGGAGTTTTAGTTGGCTGTTAAAAAAATCACTAAGTTTTCAGGTAAATGGATAGAAATAGGAAAAAAACATCATTCTGAGTGAAGTATCCCAGACCCAAAAAGAAAATTATAGTATGCATTTGCATACATGAAGATATTAGCTGTTAAGTCAATGATAACACAGCTATAGTCCATTGAAGTACTGAGAGGAGATACAGAGTAAGGGACTAGAAGAAAAAGATAGATCTCCTTAAGGAAGGCGNANAGAATAGAGAGCTATGGATGGATGGGGGATACTAGAATGGGAGAATCAATCAGGGATGGTGACAAGAAAGGATTGTAGGAGGGAAAACAGTGAAAGGCAGCTAAAATTAAAGGGCATTTTAGGGGTAGTATAGAAACCTAACAGAGTAGAAACTTCCTAAAATGTATACATATACAAAGGCAAACTAAATCTAAATGAAATCACCAAATAATGAAAGCGACAGTCAACTGGCCACTTTAATTTTGATAATTTAATCTGCATTGAGGGTACAGGCTTTTTTTCAAGGTAAATTATTTATTTTACTTCTATACTGGCTCTCGTCTGTCCCTCCCCAGTCATCTCCCTACCAATCCTGAATTTTCTTCTTCTCACAGTGATAATTACTTTAAAAAGACACTCTATAGAATTGTAAATTTTCTAGTGAAAAATTTAATAATATGGAGCCTCTTTTGAAATTTTGTTTGAAACCACTGGGCATCATTGTTGGGTCAATATATATAATATATATATATATATAATATATATATATTAGTTCAGTATTTTCCATCTATAAAACAGTGACATCCAATTCAATCCACACCCTACCTCTCTAAATATCTGTGGAATCATTGGTCTTAGAAACATGTGGCACGCAGTAATTCAGATTGAGTCAGAAATATTGTTAACACTAGCTTCAAAATGATTCATTTAAAATTACCATTCTACTTGAATGCATAATNGCTCAGTATTTTCATTCTTACATTAACTTTTTATAGCATCAGGTCTGCTTCTTCTGACAATGTTAATCCATTTGACAGAATCATCCATGACCCAGTTGGCTGCTGGAGTTGCACAAAAGTAGCCAAACATATTCTTATGGGTAGATTTGACTCCTTGCCATCTATCACTGTACAATCATAGTTTCTGATTATATTCATCTTTATATAATGTTAAGCCAAAATACTAAAATTCATTAAACTGTCATAAATATTTTAACTAATTTTGAAACCTGTATTTGATGGTTCCAATGACCTCTTTTATAGTATGTGACATTTCTGTAATTTCTATCCATACAAGTTCTTACTTCCCTATGACTTCTGTAGCCTCCCTAATATTTACCAAGAATTCCAAATACCATTTAAACTGGTAAGAATTAAAGCAAAAAGTTATCTTGTAGAGATTATGCGGCCTGCCTGAGCACCATCAGGTCATAGAGCAATAGATTAAATGACCTCCTATGCTATATTCTGCAGGNACTGCTAAAGCACAGAGAAAACCAAGCAAGGAAGATACAATGAGACTGGTGCCATTATCCGAACATTTAATGGTTTTCTATNTATTGAGTTCAAAATTGAAGGCTCCAATAAAGGTCCCACCAACAGCATCTAACACTGGATCTAGATGATCCTGCATCTAACACTCTGCTGCTTATGATGGTTTCTTAAGACATTTTCAAAGGCCAAGAGAATGTGCTTTCTTTGTAATTTCGAGAGTACTTTTAAGTAACAAGAGATATAATTTCATATTTTTAAAAATATGAGAGTGGAATCAAAGAAATAAAGTTGAATTTGAGGTTAGATCAACCAAAGGAATATCCAAAAAGTTTGGAGGGGGGGTGGCAAAAATGCGATTTTTTTTTCAGTAGAAAGAAAAGTAGATTTGTAGTAGAAACATACANGTTAACCAAATGAAAAATGAAGAGAGAAAGTTAAACGAATGAGTAAATGAAATATACTGAAGGGTAAATTAAATTATCCTCAAGGACCATGCATATCATCTAAAAATAAATATGGTTTTAGTTAGAATAAAAAGCAAATGTGGAANGAGGGGAGAGCCCAAAAAGTAATCAAAGCCCAGAAAGGAGAAAATGTTCAGCATAAAAAATATGAGGTAAAGAGTAGCGCTGAGACGACAGAATGAAGTTAAAAGAGTAAAAAATACGATAAGAAAATTAAGGGTGGAAAATGAAAGGAAGATTGCACAAGAATTTGAGATAAATCAGGATCCTTTCACATTGAGAAGTAAGAAGGGGTCAGGGCCAGAGATAATGGGACCTCCATGAAATGGAAAGCATAATTCATTCACTGAAGTGGTAGATATTGCTATCAATTTTAATGACTTCTTTGCATCAGCGTTCAGACAAGAGCATGTAAAAAAGATATTAGCAAAGAGAAACGTATTTGCATATATCAGGGAAGAAAGATGAAATAAATATCAAGCTAGAGCAATGAGGAAGTTATTAAACTATTTAATTTCTGGCAAACTACAGAAAAAAATTGAANATGAATGTGGATTTCAGACAGCAGCATCAATCACTGAGACCTGTTGGGTGCCTTTTAAACCTCATACACTTCAAGAGGCTGAAAAAGAGCCAAAATTTCTAGACTTTCTTATCTTTAAATCCATAGTCTGAAATAATTCTTAACATCATCATATGCTGATAGGATATGTATAAATTTAGCAAATCAGAAATTTTTATTAGCTTTCTCTGATAGAATTTTTGTGTGAATATACACACATATAGACACATGTTAAATTTAAAGTCATTATTCTCCACAGGGTAAAAGAATCTTTTGCTTCCATGAAGNTTTTTGGGTTTTGNTTTTTTTCCTACCTCAACAGAGTGCCCACTCACAAAAGTCCTTAAGGCAGTCATTCATAGGACCACTGCTGCGTGAGAGATGAGAACACACACAGAGACAGGCAATGGAGTACAGCACATGCTGCAGCCAGCTCTGCTTCGTGCTGCCTAGCAGTTTGAAGAAGCCAAAACTCTCACATCAAATTATCCCAGTCAGAGACTCATACTCATCCATAGCCTGATGGGGAATACTCATTATAAAAAGCANACTTTCCCCATCCTAAGCAATATACAGCTACGTGATTCATTAATAAGCATGAAATCAAAGCGTTGTCTCNTTCCATGAAATGAATTGCTCTGGCATGGTATTTGTTAACATGTTGCATGACTAGATTNCTGTTTGAAAGATCTACAACTGAAGACCTCATAAAATGCTGAGGACAGGGCTGGTCTCAGTGCTGATGAATGTGATTCCACAGAATGCAAGGTTGTCTGGGAACTTGGAGCACTGAGGGAGTGCTTGCTCAGCACTTCCTGATGAGCGTCCNCTGGGTGTCCACTGGAGCAGACNCCTTGTTTCTCATGCAGTGCTCATTTGAGTTCTGTCAAAGATGCTAAACGAAAAATCTTTATTTATCTCAGTAGTAAATACTCACATAGTTAAGGTGATAAATTTTCATTTACTCCCAGGGTGTCATGAATATGTCACCAGCCTAGGACTCAGANGAACAAACTTTCATATTCNGACAGGAAGAAGCCAAAAATCCTTAAGAAATCTTCTGTGTTTCAGTGTTGTGTGCAATAATGGCATGGAAGTGAATTTCAACAGCACTGACTTTGGAGAACAAACAAACAAACAACAACAAAAAGGCAGAGAGTTCACATCTAGTTGGCATAATCAGAAAACAGTTGGTATTCATTGGGATACAGAGCACAANTCTGAACACAGAATTTGGGACACCTTTTTTTCAAGAAAAGACAATCAATAAAAAGAGCTGAAACAAAAAGGTGAGAATTGAAGAGCAATGGGAGAATAATTTATGGTGGGAATTATATGACTAAGTGTTTTAGAAATTATTCAAAAACAAATTATGAAACATTGTATTTTAAAGGAAGAAACTAAAGTGGTCTAGTAACTGAATTGAGATGATTCAGGTTGGTGAAGCTAATCTACGGCAAATTTCAGTTGGTAACATTGGGAATGGAGATAACTTTACCTGACTAGAGAGTCATTATGAAGGAAAAGGCCATGCAGGACAGGAAGGAAGTGGAGAAAAGGCAAACACGGAGAAATTAGATAAAGAGTTAAGACTACCTGGAAATATGACAAGGTCACACGTACAGACAATGATGGAAGGAGCAACAGAATAGGTATAAACTAGACTTAACAATGACAAGGTTGAGATGATAAGGAAATTAACAAGAAAAAAAATGTGCACTCCCTAAGATTGTTCCATTATTTACAACTCCATTTCTATTCAGTGATAACCAAAAANAGGGTCTTCAAAATATAAAAGTTCATATAACTTAAAACTTTCTGGTAGAAAGTATTTACATAAACCAGTTGAGGGATTATAACAAAATTCTTTTAAGGGAAGAAGATAACACTCAAAACATTCACAAAAATACAGACCTGAAAATAATTAGATAAATTTATAAATTCAGTATTCAAAAAAAATAGAATAAATGCAAGATGCCTGGGATGTAATTTTAATCCTCTACTTTTAACACTTACACTCAAGGTCACTCCTTGAAGAACTGCTTTGGAACAAGAGTTTGGTGAAAACAAAATTACATCCTTCTTAACACTTANATTTCTGTCTTCTAAAACAAACATCACAAAGTCTTTGAAAGACTCTAACATGAGATGCAGATGTTTCACTGGTGTGATTTTGGCTACATGAGTGTTTCTATTTGTCAAGGTAGAAAGCTGAGAAGGTTAAAAATCAATGATCTTCAAAAGAAATAAAGTCTTAAAAGTTGCTGTGGTAGAATTNCACATTTAGCTGATCCGAATCCCACCTTCAGTGAATATAGTAAATCCATACCTCACTTTATTATTATGCTGACTCAACTGATATCAATTTATAGAAACGTCAGTCACTATTAAAAATNAACATAGGAAAACTGTGCTTGCTGGTGCTCTCCTGATATCCCAGGGCTAAGGTGGTAGAAGCAAAATGATCAGGAGTTCAGTGTCATACTCAGNTATGCAGGGAGTTGTAGTGTAGGCGAGTGAGCCCATGGCGAGAAGGCAGGAATTAGACTATCTGCTGTTTTTTCAAAAGACTTGGGTTCAGTTTCCAGCCTCAACATTGCAGCTAACAATTATCTGTAATTCCAGTTCCAAGAGATCCAACATCTTCTTCTGGCCTCTACAAGTAATACACACATGTGGTGCACTTACATGCATGAATGCATCCAAAATCATTACACATGTTAAATAAAAACAAATAATTTAAAAGACAATATTGGATTATGCAGAATTTTTTATTTNTTTTGTATGATATTACTTATGTATACCACAAAACAATTTGCATTGGCTTATTGTTACCTAATTTTACTATTTATTATGTAATATAATTTTAAAATTTTGATTAAAAATTATCTATTATGGGGTCAGAGAGATTGCTTAACAGGTAAGGTTTCCTGCCACTAACTTATCTGAATTTGATCCCTAGAATATAACCATAAGGAGGAGTGCTAGATCAATTAGGTGGTGAGAATATGAAATTTCCTGTAAATTAATAACAGGTCCCAAACAATTATTAAATTCATTTGTATATATGAATAATTATTTTATTTTTTATTTTATCCAGAACCCAATTGAAAATGTTTAGGATAGGTATTTCAGATACCTTGAAATTACCATTAATATATTACATTTAAACTAAGGGAAGATTATATTTTGTTTTATTTCAAATTTTACAAAGAATATACTCTTTTATTAAGACTTAATCAACTGACTAACAAAGGCAAGGTTCCATATGACATTTGAGCAGTCAGCAAATGCACATATATCAAATTTCCATATTACTGTATGTCAGTGCTCACTTCTGGCCNTTTATTCCTGACTTTTATGATATTTGTAACAAACTTTGGAAATTAAAAATATAGCATTTTCTGGGCTGGAGAAATGGCTCAGAGGTTACTAGCACCTCCATTCCTTCAGAGGACATGAGTTTTTCCCAGCACTTACATGGCAGCTCATACAACCTGTAACTCCAGTTCCAGGGCATCTGATGCCTCTAGCCTCTACAGGCATTTGTACTCATATGCACACACACACACACACACACACACACACACACATGCTCTCTCTCAATAGTCTTTTTTTCTAGTTAACCTTTTGTAGCAACAATATTATATTCTTTCTTATTTAGTCATTGTGGGATTTCTATTACTAAACATCACCTGAGATAAATAACTTATAAGAAGAAAACTTTGTTTGATTTTAGAAGTTTTGGTCCACTGTTAGCTGCCTCTGTTCCCTTTTGGCTTGTGACAGGAACATCATGGCAAGNAATTCATGGAGAAGCAAAAGTGCTTCACTTGAGGTAGCCAGGAAGGGAAAAAAAGAGTAAGGAGGGGTCTCCATAGCACTCCTGCCAAGAGTAGGTTTGCAGTAACCCAACTNCCTTTCAAGAGTCCCACCTCATCAAGGTTCTACCATCTTTTGCCCTGCTTTGCTGGATACATTAACAGAACCCAGTTCCCAAATGAGTTCCCATAAATAACATAGATCTGTGGACACATCCCTTCTTATTATGAGTTTCCTCATTCTGTCATCAGTTCTGAAATGAAGAACTGGTGTCTTCTGCCTTGTTACCAGTGATAATCCTGAATTAACACTAACTCTAGCCCAGTCACATTGAGTTCTCACAGCTCCTTTGCCTGGGAGCCTTTTACCACATGTGTGATGGTGTACTTGTTTAATGGATATACTGGACTGTTTGACAAAGACAACCTCTTCCCAAACTCTTTGAGGTCACGAGCTATGGAGTAGATGACAACTCACACAAAGAGAGCAAAACTGAAAATCTAATAAAGACTACCAAACGAAGGTGCACAGTGTTCTGAGGGAACACTGAAGAGCATTTGACTGCATTACTGAGTTTAGGGAGGAACTCCATTAAGTCTTTTTATTCCTAGTTACATAATCAGAAAACAGTTGTCATTAGTTGGGATACAGAGCACAAATCTAAACACAGAATTTGAGACACCTTTGTGTTCAGGAAAAGATAANCAACAGAAAGAACTAAAACAAAGAGGTTTTGNNAACCTCTTTATTTCATTTCATTTAGAAATGAAAATTGAGATAGATGCTTTGTGGTCTTCTCAGACCTCCTCTCTAGGTCTAAAGCACTAGTGTCTAGTGCCCACAGCTGTGAGGAGAACGGTGTTCAATAACATAGAGTCAGCTTGCTCTCCAACTAGCTCAGAAAGTGTGATAGTTTGAATGAAAATAGCCCCACAGGCTCATAGGGAGTGGCACTATTTGGAGGTGTGGCCTTGTTGGAGTAGATGTGGCTTTGTTGGAGGAAGTGCAGGCTTTGAGTTCTCAAACCAGGCCCAGTGTCACTCTCTCTCCTGCCTGCTGATGCAGATGTAGAACTCTCAAGCTATCTCTCCAGCACCATGTCTGCCTGCCTGCCACCAAGATGATAATGAGCTAAACCACTGAACTATAAGCTAGCTCCAACTGTTTCCCTTTAGAAGAGTTGCCATGGTCATGATATCTCTTCACAGCAATAGAAACCCTAAATAATACAGAAAATGAGGGGTAGAAAGGATGGGGAAAGACTCACATGGCATCTTCATTCATTTTTCATATTTTATGNCTTAGTTCATAAAATATAGTGAATAATTCTACTCTAATAATCTCAAAGAATGGAAGAGGACTGTGTTTAAACAGGTTAATCAAAGTGTCTAGTATATGCCCATATAAGAAGTTGGTTAGACAACTCCTAAGCACATGGACCTGAGGTAACATTGTCCTGATTTTACATTTTTATCACACTATTCAATATGTAACCTTGGAAAAAATGGAAAAATACTTAAAGGTTTTCAATCACATAAATTTGCTGAAGGTTCTATACCTGANTATAAAGCAGCAATTAGGATCTAGTAACAAATTCTTGAGAATATGCATTGACTGTTATTTAGTTTTATATCATATTGCCTAATGTAGCATTAGAATTTCATAAGTGCAAAGTAAATGGATAATAATTTCCCATGACAGCTTAGTTTGGCACTCTATCTNGTCTCATTAGGCAGAGATGAAATGCCATGTTATGTAGGTAGTAGTTTCCTGGTGAACGTGAAGAACTGGGGGACACCGAGGACTGCCAATGAGGAATTAAACAGTAATATAGAAACTCAGGTTTCTTTATCACGTAAATATGAGGTTACCTACCCATATTGTTATTAAACCTGAGGATCACAACCTGTGCCCTGAGTCAGTTCCAACCACCATTCCTGAAGAAGTCAATAAGAGGATTAAAATTCATAGTGGAAAGCAGAAAAAGGAGTTTTGTTCAACAGGTCCACATTGAGAAGGGGGAAAAAGAGACCCAACCCTTTCAAGTTCATCTTCTGTTCAGAGATGAGAGTTAAAATAGAGGGCCATGGATGGGCACATCTGTGCTGTCCCTGACAAAGTCAAGGTATAATCTCACTCACCACTGACCCATCATCGTCTGAGTATGAGTCTCTCTCTGTAAATTGGTCTAACGATTTTTTTAGAACCGTGAAAACTCTTTTCTAGGAGACAATTTCCCCCTCCTGGTGGTGCCTTTTCCTTCTTCCAGTATGAGATTCCTGGGGATATTCTCATTTGGGGATCCAGTGTTTTAATAGACCTATAGTCAGACTGAAAGACACGAGTGTCTCCAGAATATTTTCATTTCTGCCATGTTGGTTACAATATCCTTCCTGTATGATTTTCAGGCTTTTGTCATCTTGATATCTTTACTGTTTTGTTTCTGTTTATATTGAAAAATTGTAAAAGTTCATAACATTATTAAGTTCTCATAAGGCATAAGGTAATTATGTATATCTGATACATATTGCAGAAGACATATTCAAAATAATAGCTATTAAAAAGTTTTGTGGACCCTTTTTTTTATAAAATATGGCAATATCAAATTGTAAAAACTCTTCCAGCCTATCTCCTCTAATCTGATAATATTTTTTTTTGTGTGTAACTGTGAGCCAGAAAGGATACTGTCAAAATAGTCAATATATGATTGACTATTACATGTGTTTTCTTAAGGACATGTGAACAAATATCTATGCACCTTAGATAGGACATGAACAACAAATTGAAAAAGGAAACTAAAAACACAAAGAAATAATTATAACCAACTGTAGCCCCATGAATCACCGGGTTTAATTGGGTGTGGACAGCTTACAGTGAGCTTATCAGGAGAATGAAAAATATAGAGCAGTTACAGACATAGAAGCTGTTGAGTCCACATATCCTCAGAGATGAGGAGGGACCTCATACACAGTCCATGTAACATGATCACCTCATTTGCAGCCTCATGTACCCAGCTGTCCCTCTTCATCTCCCAGAAGAAAATATCAGTGGGATTAATCTTGGAAGGGTCTCCTCCAGGGAATCAAACATGTTTCAATTTCAACAAAGCAATGNCCATATCATGCTCAGAGGACAGTATTCTACCACATCTGGCCCTCGTACTTCCCTATAAAGACATACTTTAAACAAAAATCAGAAGATCCATTTCTTTTTCAAATGCATTGGAGGCCTTAATAACCAACCTGAATACTGCACTGGGAGATAATATGATGTAAACTTAAAAGATTAAGAAGGCATAAATTATCAAGATTAATCTGCAATTCATTTTGTCTAGCACATAGCTCTAGAGCTCAGAGTCAGTGTTCTTAATTTGAATGGGTTTACTTTCATTTAATTTCATGGAGTCAATATTTAAAACACTAATAGCTCCTCTCTATTATTATCCAGCCCCCATTACAATTTGTGATGCTAATGTTTTAATGCCNAGACCAACCACCCCTCCCTGAGCACCACATTTTACATTTGGTAAAATAGCAGCTTATATCTTCTGGGAGTGAATTAGTGTTGGGATGATGTCAGTAATAACATAGTGCAAGGAAAATTTAAACTANCATAAGTCTTTGGACAATAAAGATGACTGACATTATGTCACATTTTTTAAAGTATAAATCTGGGAAATAATTACTTCTTAATTTCCTTTAATAATTATAGAATTTTTAGCTTTTTAACTTTTTTACTCTTTCTTGAAAAAAAATTTTTAATTTAAAGTTGAATTTTTTCATACAACTTATTCTGATTATGGATTTTCTTTCCAACTCTTCCAAGATAATCTATGCTACCCCCTACTCTATACCCTTCTTTTCTCTATTTCATTAGAAAATGAAGACGTCTAAAAACGATGATAATAAAAATAAAGAGGATAAAAAAAAAACAACCTGAAGAGGGTAAAACAAACCAGCAAACAGGAAAAACAGAAGTCAAAGAAAAAGTACAAGAAACACATACTGATGCTGAGACACACATATTTGAACACAGAAAACAAAAGAAAACAAAAAAATCAGAAACAGTATTATATTAGAAAATATCTGTAAGGGTAAAAAAAAATAATGCCAAGACAAAACTTTCCATTGAGTTTGCTGTGTTGGCTATCTACTGCTTGCTANGCATAGGATCTGCCCTCAAGTGCAGCTTGTATACCTACCGAGAGTTGTTAAAACTAATTTTTCCTTTGTGGGCAGTAGCACCTGGGTTAGGCATGNGGGACTGGGTCTATTTTCCCCNCCACCACCATTTGGACCCTATCTGGCTTCCACCTCTGCAGGCCCTGTGCATGCTGCTACATTTTCTGTGTGAGGTCATATGTGCATCAATCCTGTTTTTGTTTTGTTTTTTATTGAAATTTTTTCATATAATATATCCTAATTCTGGTTTCTTCACCCTCTACTCCTCCTAGTTCTACCTCACCTCCACCCCCATCTGGATCCACACCCTTTCTGTCTCTCCTTACAAACAAGTAAAGTAAAATAAGCTACAATAACATAAAACAAAAACAAACACATACCAAATACGACAAAACAAAAGAGTCCAAGAAAAGGCACAAGAAACAAATAGAGATGCAGAGATCCACTCATACAGTCTCTCAGGAATCCAACACAAACAAAAAAAATGTAATATATAAACAAAGGAACTATAGGCTAAAATGGAGAAAAATAAATAAAAAGGNAAAAGATAAACATTTTTAAAAAGGGAGAAAAGAAAAAGAAAAAGTGCTAACACAATATTGTGAGACAAGGGACCTCCAGAGATGCCATTGAGTTCGTTTTCTGTTGACCGTCTACTGCTGGACATGCAACCTATCCTTAAGAGTAGTTTGTTTCCCCAGTGAGACTCCTTGGAGAAAATTAAATTTTCGTTTGTCAGTAGTTTTCAATTGGAGATAGCTTTCTGGGTTAGGGATAAAGTGTATGTCCATTTCTCCTTTCAGCTCTAGCATCTCATTTGGTGAAGGCCCATGTAGATCCTGTGCATGCTGCCTCCNTCTCTGTGGGTTCATATGTGTTTTGATCCTGTTGTATTTGGAAAAAAGTTTCCCCCTTGGTGTCCTCCACCCCTTACCCTCTTTCTACCTTTAATCTTAATGGTTCATAATATCATAGCATTATAGCATAACAAACAACTGTAAAAATATCATTGTGTCTCAAGAGCTGTGGTAAATCATGTTAACAAGGGAGACTAATATTGAAATTTCAAAGAATAAAAACAGCTATTTTTTTTCAAAACTCCTGGAATGGATGCTGTAAGGGCTACAAATTCTAGAAACTGAGGGAGCACATCTAAGCAATAGTCATTTAGAAATGTTTTTAGGTCCATGGGTGTGTTGGGCATGCCAGTAACCCAGGACTCAGGACTCAGTGGCAGGAAGACCATGAGATTGAGGCCCACTAGGACTACACAGAAGTGTGAGGATAGTCTAGGTTACATAGAGAGATCTTGTTTCAAAAGATGTGTGCTTNCACACATTTATATTTGTATCTTGCAGTATCGACTTATATTGGCTTGTTTTAATGAATTGCAAAATTTACAAGGAAAATATTTTCACTTTTAAAGTACCTAAAGCCATTGATTATGATTTTAAAATCTTGAACACTAACAACTAAAGGTATACCCGAAGAATAATGGTAACTAATAATANGAAGTTACATCTATAATAAGCTGTGTGTTTTAAGCAGATTAAACATCATCATCATCAGTGTTTTACATCTTGCCTTAATTGCTAGCAGCAAATGCAGACAAAATCATCAAGCCTTAGAAAAGTTAACTTATCCACAGTCATTATTTAAGTAGTGAACTGGTGTTTGAACCCAGGTTGCCTAACACCACACTTCTCAATCCTAAACAACCTTGAGAAATGCAAAAGGCACTGACATCAAGAGTCGGATATAATTTCAGACGATTTAGTTAAAGCACACACACAATTTGTGGAAAGTTTCATTGAGTCAGATTTTCCTCTTTAATTCAGACAACCCCCTAAGATGTAGACATTTGTTACAGCTTCCCTAACATTTCAACAGANGTTTTTAAAAATTGGATTTCTGAAAAGAAATACTGCAAAAGAATAGCTAGATAAGAGACATCACTTGGAAAAAAAGTATATGTAAAATCCTTATTTTTGAATATAATTGTGAGTNCTTTAAACAGAGCACTTTAGAGAGTNGGTCTCAGCAATTCTTCTCACACTCATCTGCAACAGCAATTGTTCAGAGAATAAATTGCATGCATGGGAAGACTGCTCTCCATTGACTTGAAACACTAAGTAATTATCTCATTCTGTCCCACCAAATCTGCTCAGTAAGTTAAAATAGACTCAACTTGATGAAGTATGTAATTTGAAATTCTTAAGTTTGTAATTTGAATGATTACTTTTTCCCATAAGCTGCTTAGAGATTTTTTCATTTGTAAAAGCTAAAAACATTTGGCTATGGAAACAGCATCAACAGAACTTGTCATGAAATCCTTTGTTTACTAATCATCTCCTCCTGATAATCTAAATGATGATTAGTCTTGCCTCAGTGAATTCTTTACTCTTCTAATACACATTTAGTTTAATCCCTGTTACACATTCTGATTTGTCATAATTTGAGAAGTGGAATTGAGAAACAATCCTTTCAAAGCCCAAAGTGATTAGGGCAAAAGAAAATATTTTAAATGTAAGAGAAATTGTTGTTTTAAAAAAGTATATTTAGCTGTGTCCAGATGTCATATATATTAGAGAAGTACTTATGTAATTTAATCACTAACTCAAAAATTAATCATAATAGGAAAGCATAATTCAACTAGAAGATTTCTTTGTCATCTAGATTTACAATGTATTCTATTTTCATTAAATATGAAAATTTTACAAATTGCAATAAATTGTAATAAGAACCATCTAATTTGCAGAGCAAGGTCTTTTTCATGCAATTACATATTTAGAAAAGAATGGAGAAGAAAATGGTTTATAAATACATTTGAAAAATATTTTTCAGAAAGTTATTATTACTATGCATACAGTTACAAAGAGTATAAATATAAATACACTATGATATAAATAAAATATAAGTAGCATATAGTATAAAGAGTATGGTTGAATATACAGAGCTGGACAATTCTCAGACAATATGAATTTATTTTTACAAACCATTCATTTTATTTTAGGATGAAGCCGACATGTATCCAGTGCAAAATCACCTATTGACTTCTTGATTCTCCAGGCTTCCTTGGTCCAGGCAAAGGTGTTCTTCACATCTCATTTCTCTAATGCAACTTTCTACTGCTATCTGATTTCCTAGTCCTGCTTGTAGCAATTCACCTTCCTCTCTAGANATCTAGGAAGACAGCTTAGTAGGTAAGAACACTTACTTTGAAAGCAAGAGGATGTGACTTTGCATCTACAGCACCCACATAAAAAGTAGACATGGACACGTGCTTGTACCCTCAACATTGGTTGGTGGAGACAGATAAATCCCAGGAGCTTACTTACTGGACAGACAGCCTAGCCAAAAAGGTGAGCTTCAGGTTCAGTGAGAGACTGTATCAACAAAATATGATAGGAGAGATTGAGGAAAACACCCTGTATACAACTCTGGCCACCATATGTGCAGGCATGGGTGCAAACACCCAGACACACACATGTGCGCACATCCCACACCACACACATACACACATTAATAGAACTCTCTCAAAAAACTACTTTTTTATGATTCATGTCAGAGACAAAGTCTACTCTGTTTTGTTTTAATTTGTTGTGTTTTTATTCTGAAATAACTAAAGTATTAGAAACAAAGGCATTGCATAACAGAAAAAATAGACAAGTTTTCAATGTTCAGAAATCCTCTACTTTAAAGATAACCACCCATGTGGCTGTTGAGATTGTCTTTTTCTGCTTGATCTGTGGGCTTCTTGAGGATTGAGTCTTACAATGTAGTTTAAAAAACGCCTGTCTTACATAATACCCTACAGGAGCAATAAGAACCTTGATCTTTTGAGCTATTTTATCTTCAGTGTTTGCCAGTATTCCTTGCATTGTTTTTATTTCTTCGAATTATTTCACTTAGCTTGAAAAATACAGAGAACACATTGTATTTTCTTTACTCCATTCATGCTTCCCTGCCACATTTCAATACACAACACAAAAAAAATATGAACTTTAAAAATAAACAATATTATCCAACCATTCAAGTAAGGTAGTGATAAAAACCAATTAATGGTGAGCCTGAGAGCTTTTGGCCTCTGCGGTGCCTGGTGGTATCAAAGGCAAGTCTTGTCTTGAACAATGCCTTGCTTCCCTAGGACATTGGCTCACACATGACATATGNAGGCCTCAAACACATGTTGGTTAAATCAGGGAGTGAGCTGTACAGTGTGAGTAGATGCATAAATATCTGTCACCCATTCTGAGAAAGCCCATGTCCTTCTACCACTAATGGTGGGTGAATACCACCTGCCTGGCTGATGAAGGAGAGAAAGAAGGTGGTTTATTAGATTGAAGTCACAGATCAGCTTGATCAGAGTGCTAATACACTTGCTAAGGCATATTATGTTTTAAAATTATTAAAGCCCCTACATGATGGCAAACTCAAGGACATGCAAAAGAGCATGTTCTTAATGTGAGGGTTTAACTATCAAGGTAATGAAGAAATACTTCTATTTTCTATTATTAGTAAAGAATATAGCTCTGAAATTCATAATGATCTGTTTCAAATGGCCCAATAGTAACACTTACAATAAGAATGATACATAGTCATTTTATTTGTTTTATATAGTAACTTTCATTTAAGAACCCCACTATTTGGATTGTGTTATATTGATCTTTGGTTCATTATTCTCGTTTTGAAAGAAATAAGACTTTGTATATACCCTTTGAGGATATTTTTGCCCAATCTGGTAAACAGTAAAATTCCTCAAGGACAGTTTTATTGCCTTTGGGATTTCACTTCCCTGCTTTAGATAGAGTCAGCTCTGACAACCTCTTTGATCAGTTGCCCTGAATCTATTGGAATACCCTACATACTGACCCAGCCTCCACCAGCACACCCATAAGCTGGGTGGGTGAAATCCCTGTGAAATTCAGCTTCTCAGTAATGTGGGACCTAAGAGACATCTTAGGTCCAGACAGAACCCATTCTTCTAAGTGATAAGATTAAGGGCGTGTGCTAACATTGCATGACTTTGTGTTTACTACTAGCTGCTGACCTTCTTCCTCTGACCCTCAGATAAATTTTACTGGGGGACACAGATAAAATATCACCACATTATACTATTTTTATTTAATGCATAGAAGCATGAACTATTAGAGAATTATGAAAATTGGCCAGTCAAAGACCACATTGCCTCTAACCTGAAATGTACTGCTTAGGTTTAGCTGAATCCTATCATGTACTTCTAAGCGCCCATAATCACTAAATCAAAAAGTTCACAAGTAACAGAAAGTATTTTTTAATCTCTCTCAGGGACAACAAAAACTCATCTGCTACAAATAGCCAGGCACCAAGCTAGAATGTTTCCATGATCTCTTATAAACTAAAAAGAGTTCTTTTCAGATATATGAGTTCTAAATATAATATAAATCTCTTGTGGTTTAATTTTGTTATGCAACAAAAATACTGGGTTGCNTTACTTACAATGTTTGCTTCTGCTATAACTTGCTTCTTTGTTATATGCAAGAAAGTTGTGAAGAAATACAGACTTTAACAATAAACTAAGGACTTTCATAGTCTTTGGAATGCTTTATGAAGACATTGAGGTATAAAGAGAGAGGGGGGTAAAATTTATAGGGAACAAATGGGAAGGAGGACNACAGTGGATGTCATTAGACAGGAAGATTCTGCAGTAAGTATTAATAAAACATGACTGCAGCCTGTTTGCCTGTAGCAGGAGTACAGTCACACAATCAGTAAAGTAAAGATAAGATTACTTGGAGAGCTATGAGGAGTCTGTTTTGGTCATTAGACTTTGGAGAAAGAAGGTCACAGGATTTATGTTGAAGAAGAGCTTTAGGGAATTGGCAATGCAGTTCAATAGTAAGAGATATATTGTCAACACAAGAGGTAGGAGAGAAAAGTTGAGAAAAGGATTGTTGGAAATTCAGGAACCAGGGTTGTTTTAGTTATTATACAAGAAAAGTCTTATTTAGGCCCAATGTCTACAAATAAATCAGAGCTACAGCAATTACAGCAGGAGCCAGCTGAGTGATTTGAGAGGCTTAGTCAACGTTGGCAGGTCTATAAAGATACCTTATTCTGACAGTTCTTTGATTTTTAGAAAGTTTGACAAGTCTGCAGTACCATCTCTTCTAAAGTATTATTTTTTCTTACATTAATAGAATTTATTCTGGATTTTTCTTATTAATAAANTAATAATGTTAAAAAGAATCAATAATTAGCTAAAATAACAATAAGCAATAATAATCCCTTCCTTCCTGCCAGCTTTTCTTCTTTTTCAATCTTCCTTAACGTGGAATTAAGAATATAGCAATAATGAGGCTAGAAATAAGGCTCAGAGGACTCTAGCTTGGTTCTGAGACCTCATATGGGCAGCTCACAATTCCCTGTATCTCCAGCTTCAGAGTATCCAACATTCNGTTTTCCCCTCTCAGGCACACACACACATATGTGGCATACATTCATACAAACACACACATACATAAATAAATAATTTTAATGTTAAATGACAGTTAATTGCTAAGTAAACACACATCATATTTCAATATAGTATATAAAATTTTCCTGGATGTAGTAGTGGAACTCTATAGTGAGAGGAAGAAATGAATGAGGCAGAGCTAGCCCGATTCGCTATTTATCAGCAATTATGTGCTTTGCGTAGTTAGGGTGCCATTGCATTGCTGAAGAGAGAAAGCTAAAGATGTGACTGCTTAAAAGAACCTGCCTATTCCTGTGAGGCACAGATGAGAATATCAATGCCAAACGACTGCTAAGTTTTACGCTCATTTGTCCAAGGAAGTGAAGCCACTCTTCCAGTTTTCAGCGTGTGCTCCATCAAAAGCTTCCAGAAAAGCTTCCAGTGCTCGTAGTCCCTTCTTCCTGAAATGTCAGTTCTCAGGATCCTCAGCCTCCTTGGCTCATCTCATCCTGCAGGTGATAATTCATTTGCTCCNTTCTCTGCATGTCTGGAGCTGAACTATGCAAAGTGGCTGCCACATTCTTCTCAGTCTCTGACCCACAGCACTGTGCTTTGTTCCTACAGCACCTTCTTACATTAACTGATTCTTTAATTTTGAATTCCACCTCAAGAATGTAAGCTGTACTAAGGACATCCTCTCATCCATAACAATGACTCAGCAGAAGAAAATCATGGCTTGCATGCTGTTGACAATTAACGCATGCTGTATTTAGCTTTTCAAAAATACCTGAGGGAAAAACTACTTAAGAATGGAGGACTGATTTGGGTTAACATTTCAGAGATTTTGGTGTGTGGTGGCTGGCTTCTTTGTTTCTGGAGGAGCAGTGCTGCAGGACATCAATAATAAAAAGTGAAGTCACACTATTCTCCCAAGATAGCCAGAAGCCAAGAGAGAAGCTGAGAGTCAAGATACACTGTGCCCTTTGGAAGCCTTTCCCTAATTTGCATCCTCCAANCAGGTCCTGTCTTCTAGTAGCTCATTCAACTATGAACTCAAAATGGATGAATCCATTAATGAGACTAACATNGCATGATTCAGTCACCTCTCAGTGGTCCCAGAAACTGGTGACCAAGCTTTTTCATTCAACATGTGACGTTGCTGGGTAAACACTTCTTATTCAAACCATGACAATAACATCACAATGAAAACGGTTATTTGTCTAACTTAAACTTTAGAAAAATAAACAACTAAACTGATAAATCTGTGACTCTTTTTAATGCATCGTATTCTAATGTAATGGTGAACCCAAATTCGTCGCTTGCCACTGGGGAAGAGTGAATTGGAAACAAGTTGTTGGGAGAGCTATGCTTGTTAAGCTAGCAAGTGGAGGAGACAGACCATCTCCAGTCAAGACTGCCTTGCTTCAGGGAGACAGGTAAAAGGCTTATATGTGAAACCTGGGAAGTACATCAAATAGGCAAACACCAGGCAATGTAATTACAAACTCCACCAGTAGTTACATGTCTTTGGAAGTCTGTTTTCTAAATCTAAGGAAATTTTATTGTCTGATTTTAGTTTCTTACCCAAGAATATCTAATTCTATAGCTAATCACAAAAGGCATCTTTCCTCAGAGGACCAGGGAGATCGAGAAAAGCAACTCTCCCCTAGAATACAGGGGAGAGAACTGAACGGAAACTGTTTCTAGAAATGTCACGGCATGCATCATTTCACAGAACAGTTTCAACTATTAAGGTGTCTTTAGTCAGGAGGGGGGATGGTAGGTGTTGTCTTTAGCAAAGGTAGTAGGAAAAAAACATATTGCTTAGCTACATGCCCTCCAAAATTGAACGATGTTGTGTGGTGGTATTTTATCTATGTCCCCCAATAAAATTTATCTGAGGATCAGAGGAACAAGGTCAGCCACTAATCTTGCAATGTTAGCACACGCCCTTAATCCTATCACCTAGCAGGCAGGGTCTGCCTGGATCCCTGTGAGTTCCAGGTCACACTAGGAACAAAGTCAAGTGTGGAGACACACGCCTTTAATCCCACATCAACCATAGAATTCTGGAGTTCTATGCAGACAGACAGGAAGTGATGTAGCTAGGCTGAGAGAGCCAATGGGAGAACAGAACAGAAAGGAATATAGGCATCGAGATATAGGAAGTCACATACTCTTTTGGAAGCAGCAGCATTGGTGAGGTGANCCTGGTGGCTGTTCCTAATTCCTCTGATCTCTGTTAGATTTTCACCCTGTTTCTGGCTCCATGTTTTATTTAACAAGACCATTTAGAAATTCGTCTTACAATGTTGGAAATCAATTAGAACCATATGGAGCAAGGCATAAAAATACATGGCTGTTACTCCCACATTTTGGAGGCCGAAAGAGCATGGCCTGGAGTTCTAGGCCAGTCTGGGCCACATAATGAGACCTAGACTCAATGAAGTAAAATCCAAGGTATAAACTTGTCCTATGGCTGTGAACAAACTCCTGACAAAGCAATCTGAAGAATGAAGGGTTTATTTAAGTTTACATTTTGAGGGGACATAGCCNATCACAGTGAGCAAGTNGTGGCAGAAGTTGAGGAANCTGATACACCATATCCACACTCAGGAAGCCAAGAGTGATGAATCTTGGTGCTTAGCTGGCTTTCTCTTTGTATGCAGTCTAGAAGCCCAATAAACAGTACATGACTCATATTTAGAATGTTCCTTGCTATCTTAATTAACCTAATTAGATAATCCTGCAGAGGCTTGCCTTTTGGTGACTCTAAATCCTGACAAGTTGACAATCAATATTAACAAGGCTGTCTCTTATACACATCTAGATGTGTATAAGAGACAGCCATATCCACACTCAGGAAGCCAAGAGTGATGAATCTTGGTGCTTAGCTGGCTTTCTCTTTGTATGCAGTCTAGAAGCCCAATAAACAGTACATGACTCATATTTAGAATGTTCCTTGCTATCTTAATTAACCTAATTAGATAATCCTGCAGAGGCTTGCCTTTTGGTGACTCTAAATCCTGACAAGTTGACAATCAATATTAACAAGGTTTACCAGGTCTTTAAAGGGCTTCATTACCCTGCTTTGTCATGATTCCTCTCACTAAACTCCACCTTCATGAGCTATGAGTGCTGAAGTCATTCGGTTAGCTCAAGTCTTTGCCTTCACCTGCAGCCATTCAGTCTTGGTGCAGGCACATCTCTGTTCCTGTCTCTTATACACATCTAGATGTGTATAAGAGACAGCTCCATTCCCACGAGGTGTGCACCCTCGACCCAACCTCTCCACCCCCCACCCCTTTTCTATCTTTATCTATCTTTCTATCAAATAAACTCATTTCCACGTGGATGCAGTTCCTGGGGTGTGAGTGACTGACTGTTCACGCACCGCATCCCGCATCTGCCTGGCATGTTTCCCTCTCTAGGGAGACACCCTGGCCCGTCCAGCCGGGGCCTCCGGTGTGCAGTATCATAACACCGCCGCATGCCACTCTTTGTTCTCTACATTTTAAAATGAAGTGGCCACTAAGACTGTATTATGATAAATCCATGTGAGTCTACTAAAGGGGTAAGAGGATTTAATAGATAGAAATTGAGGAAATACACTCACAGTTACAGAAAGGAGTAGACAGTAGAAGTAGTCCTCTGATTTGACCAGGAGAAGGGTCACATGTTTCCTGCTTCCTTTTTTTTTTTAAATCCTGGTGTGATCCGACACCTGACATCCTGGGAATTGAACCCAGGTCCTCTGGAGCTTCAGTCAGTGCCCTTAACCTCTGAGCCATCATCTCTTCANCTCNTTATCAGAGGTCAAGTACCATGGTAGCAAGCACCGCCTCCTTTGGGCTGTATAGCCCAGGGTCATGGGCGGAGCAAATACCACTACAAGACTGACTCCATGGATACTAAAAAAAATTACTTATCCTGGTTTGCTCTCTGCTTCTGTGATAAACAGCATGACCAAAATCAGCTTGGGGTAAGAAAGGCCTTAATTCAGTTTACATTTCCCAGGTTATAATCCAACATTGAGGGAAGTTAGGGAAGGCGCTCAAAGCATGACAA
This sequence comes from Neotoma lepida, assembly GCA_001675575.1. NCBI lineage: Eukaryota > Metazoa > Chordata > Mammalia > Rodentia > Cricetidae > Neotoma > Neotoma lepida. Next base: position 42,779 of record LZPO01076369.1, read on the forward strand.
TGAATATAGGAACCCTATTGTCCAAAGGGAGCTGTCAAGTGTAAATTGTAACTTTCTGTAACAATTCATAATCAAAGTCAGAATCTCTTGCTTTACCACAAAGGTTTATTAAAATAGGATGAAAATGACATTTGATAAAAGTTTCTCTCCAGGAAAATGAAGACACCCAATATAGCCTTACAGTTTATTCTGCTGTTTCCAGAATGATAAGCACCTTTTTTGGAACATTATAATAAGTATAGGAAAAAGGAGTCTAGGTGAAATGTCAGCTCCACAGTAAAATGGGCATTTGAAGAAGCACAATTGAATTTTAATGTAAAAGAAACGCAGAAGGATCTGATCATAGGATTGCTCCCAAATCAAGATTTTGATAATTCTCTATTTTAAAACGTTATTAGAAGAACTGACTTCCTTTCACATTTTTTTCAGTTTTAATGGACATTAAAACTTAATAGCTGGCTTGCCCATAGATAATAGAGACTTCTATCATTTGTTGGAGGAGTAGAAATCAATATAAAAGCGGGAGGTTACAGTCACAACAGAGTCTCAGTATGGGGCTACTAAGGGAGCGGATATCTCAAATTCTGACAGAAAAAAATATCATAAAAGTCTCTATTCTTTGAACTGCTAGGAATTCATTCTACCTTTTTAGATAATGTATCTTAATTGGATTTTTTTTTAAATAAAAAGAAATCACCTTTGGAGACCTTCAGAATTTTCAGATTCACTCAGGTTTTAGTTGTAAATATATCTTTCCACGAAGTATAATGTGTCATCTTGACTTGTATTAAAGATTTAAATATTTTGAAAACTTTTTAACCATTTCAGCCAAATTGAGTTTTCAAAAGAAATAGGTAAGTCTCACAGCAAAAGTNTTTTTGCAGATGTCTGGATCTATGAATCTGAGCTCACTGAAAGATATATTTATCTGTAAGTAACAATTAATTTGCAACTGTAACTGAATAAACTATAGTAGTAGCTATAGTTTATATATAATTTTCTTTATGATTACTTTCATCCTATAAAACCTGCACCTCAAATCTGACAGACAGTTAGCAAACTTAGATTCTGAGATTAAAAATAAATGGTCTTGGTAAACTCCAATACATCATGCAACATCTTAGTCTCACCTGGCTAAGGCTGGTATCAGCTTCNTAGGGGAAGTCATTGGCATTTCACCCTTCATTTTTAAACTTGATATTTAGAGATCAGGAAAACATCATAGGCTGTGCTCCTAAGAATAGGCCAAGAGAATTTGATATGTTGATACATACATGGCTTTACAGTGACAAAGATAATGGACTGCACGTTAGACACAGACATGTGCTCCATTTTATCACTGTAAATGTGTTTGTTTGGTGTGGCTTATTTGATTTCTGCTTAAATTAGATTACTACAAGTATGATATGATGTAATTTTTTCTTCTTACCATCACAATAATTTAAGACACATTATAAAGAAAAACACCAATTCCTCTTATGCAAGACAGCTTTGATTTTATGTCAATACATAAAATTAAAATTTTTCCATCTAGCATCATGCATGTTAGCTCCTTTTTAAAATACAGCATTCCATAAATANTGTAAGTCTTTAGACTGAAATTTGTGTCTATAAGAGGAGGCATAAGAACAGAAAATACACACATTTGCTTTCAGCATAAACTTCAGTAGAAAACAAATCCATAGACAATATGCCATCTGTCTCCTAAACCGTGTGAAGAGCAAAGCTTTGAAAATCCAGCCGCCACTAATGTGACATGGTGAAACATTAATCACCCCCTTAGGCCAATATAATTGTAGCTCCATGTTAATTACCTAACAATTAACAGCAGTAATTTCCAAGGGGCAATCAATGAATTAGCTTGTGATTTTCCCACAGATTTTGGTCCCACACTGCCAATCTGAATGCAATTTCAACTCTGCACCATGGTTCATCAATGACACTTCTGGCGTATGAAATAAAAATTCATTTGCACCCTTACTAATTAGGCTGGAATATATCCCTGTGTGCATTGCAAACTCTATTCATTCCCACAAAATCTCTGCCACAGGCATTTTTCCCCATTTAAAAATTCATTTTCTATTAAATTAGAAGGTCACCTAGCAGGGAAAATGTACTAATCAAGATTTTATCACTAACGAATTAAAGATTTTTAATAAGCACGTTTAATTAAGTTATCCCAACCAGTGATAACAGCTATTTACGATGTTTGAGGATATGCGCATGTGCACTAGAGCATGGAACATCGGAGTTCCTATTTTGTGGAACCTGCAGGTTCTGTATCCTCCATGTGAAGATGGAGCCCACAGACAGCTGAAAGTTTCAAACCCAGCAGTTGGTTTTAAGTGAGGAAATGAACTTCCCTAAAGCTAAAGCTAGTTTCTTATACTGTAAAAGATAAAAGACATAGCATGATTACACTAATAGAATATTATCTTCCACTGACCTTGTACTCATCTTAGTCATTTGCATGAATATATTGATTACATTTTCTCTTCAATGCACAAAGTTGTAGTTTGTCATTAAGGTATTTAGATGAAGACCAACAAGTATATCNTTCTGAGCTGGACACTGTGGTACGTACCTGCCATTCCAGTATTTGTGAAGTAGAGGTAGAAGGATCAGAAGTTCAAGGCCACTCTCCAATAGATAGTGCATTCAAGGCTGGTTGGTGCTTCTGGGCAGCTCTTTATGACTCTCCCCTTTTCCTTTGAGAAGCTTTAGTTAGATCTTACTGACTGTGATAGGAAAANACAAAATGAAAAGCAGAAACAACCCATTCATGAGATTTAAATCCTGTACCATTTGAATTAGCACAATAAAATCTTGGGCCATCCTAATCTATCTAGCCCAGGATGTGAATTGCCCCCTTTCCCAGTTATCCATACTTATGCTATACCCACATGTTAGTCAGTGTATACACACACACACACACACACACACACACACACACACACACACACACATATATGCACACTTCAGTCATCAACCATCAGATTGACTGATTGACTGCCACAGTATTACATCACTGTGTTCAATAAATTCCTAATTTACTTAATAATGTCTGCTAATAGACCTAAGAGTACAGACAATTCAAAAGGNTCAAAGAATACAACCTTGAGTATTTTGACATACAAAGCCCTTCACTTTTCAATCNTTCTCCTTTGATCAACATTTAACACATTTAACAGAGATGGTGACAAAATCCTTGTTATAAGGCATTCCTCATAAAATCATCAAATTTTTAATCTAAAAAAAAGACATGAAAAGGTTAATTTAAAAATGAAAGAACTGCAGCTAAGTGATGTAAATTGACCTATTTATGACCACGCCACCAGTTAATAGCAGACAGATTGACTGACCTAAGAGGCCTTTGCCCTTTATACCACATTATGCTGCCACACTGTTAGTAATGTCATTATTTTAGTCATTAACGTCATATTTAGCAATAATTAATACATTTTATAAAGAATTTTAGGAGCTAGCCTCCTGCCTTTCTGACCCACTCATTATTTTCCACCATTAACTGCTAAGTGGTAATAGAAAGAACACAATAATCCCTCTTCAGTTCTGCATGATAATAAATGCCCCCTTTATTGGCTTAAAGGAACCCTTAAACTGGCTTTAACTTCGTATCTTGATTTCTCTTCTGACAACCCCCTAATATTCTCTCGTATGTGAGGCAGTCATGCTTGGCTCATCTGAGTGAAAAACTAAAACCAACTGTATCTCCTTGTTGACTTTTTTAAAAAGAACACATACAGTGTCGTAGAATTGTCAAATACAGAGAAATGCATTTATTTGAATGTTTTTACAAAGTGGTCTGGATATATCTGCAGATACATCGTAATCTTTTCCATATCTGTACCCTAACACTATGATCCCCAAGCATCCTTCCTTGTTCCTGCTCAAAGCAACATTCTCTGAAGACACGTTTCCTCAAAACTAGGTTCACCTCTCCCTTTCCTTCCCTTATTCTCCTTCCCTCTCTCTTTCCATCTCTGCTCCCTCCCTTTCTCCTCCACCCATCACTTTTTCTCTTTCTCATTACAACATTTTCATAAATACATCCCACAGCTTTGTTGAATTTACTTACAGAGTTTTCTTCTTTGTGTTAACATGTGCGATATCATTTAGAAGTCACATCCCGCCTCAAACTACCCCTTTAAAAGAACTTNTTGCATTTAAAATTCTGAAATTACCTTAAATATCTTACTAGTTTCTTTGGTATCTTCTTCCTATAAAGTGTAAATATTATGAAAACAATAGTTCATCTATGTAGTTTTTGCTACTATATATTCTCTTGGATATAGGACATTGTGTATGAGAAAATTAAATATATTTCTGTTTCATATAAAATAAAATTATTAATCATTTAAATCTTCCATTCACAAAATTAGACATATTAAGAATCAGATATTTTGCANATCACATGTAAACTCTGCCATTCACTCCTTTAGTTATTTACCTATGCTTCAGATTTGTGCTATTTATCTTAGTAATAAAATATCTTTTAGGATGATAAAAAAGGGTAAGGAGTGATGTGGTCCCTGTCAACCCGAGGCTTAAGTTTCTAGAGAAAAGTCTTATTCTCCTAATAAACACTCTCAATCAAAAGCAAAATCTCATCTCTCGGGTTATATCAAAAACTAAGTATAGAAGTGAGAATACATAAATATTAAAAATTTATCCAGCATTGACAGGGAAGGCTTCTCTGGGCATGACCACTGAGTTGCTATCTGAAAAATGAGAAGGCATTAACTACACATGCAAGATGTAGTCTATGTGTGAAATATTTACAAAGAGCTGAAAATGGTATGAAATAGTGGAAAATCTAGGTGTCTAGAAAACTTAGTCTCTATAGAACTGATGTAGCACTAGGTCCTATGTGTGGCCATGATGAAATATCTTGATTTTATCCTGAGAACACTGAGGAATCGTTAAAAGGTGTTAAGCAGAGGCAGCAAGTAATATGATCAGATTTTCTATTTTGATGTAACACACACACACTCATGAAGGGTTGACAGACATCAGGAAAGTGCAGGTAGATCAGCTGGGAACGACATTCTAGTATTCCAAATGACAGGTGATGTCATTCTGTGCTAAGGGGATGGGGTGAAGTGATAAAGTGGACAAAATTGAAGTGAATCTTNCAAAAAGCATCCAACAGGGTTTGATGATGAAGGTAGCCATGAGAGAAAGAAAAATATCAGGCCACTCATACTTCACAGCAGGAACAACACTGGCAATCTCTGAGATGGACAAATAGATCAGCTGTTGGTTTGAATGCTTTCAGAAGATCATGTGTTCAGTTTTTAACTGTTAAATAGGCCATGTTTTTCAGAACTCTAGGAGAAAATAATTACACATATGCCTGGGGTCCGAAGAAAATGTCTGGNTTGAAAATACCCATTAAACCCTAGGTATGGGGACTGGTGACATAGAGAGACTGAAAGCACTTGCGAACAAGCTTGAAGGTCTGAGTTTGATCTCTGGGATTCATGTGATACAAGGATGGAACTGACCCCAATAAATTGTCCTCTGACATATGAACACATTTTATCACACACACTCACACACACACACACACACACACACACACCCCACACACATACACACACACAATAAACAGGTAAATGTAATAATGTAAACCCTGGGTATTGTGGAACAATCTTTTTGTACACTGTGAAGATGGGTTGCTCTCATTGGTTTAATAACGAGCTAAGTGGCCAATAGCTAGGCAGGAAGAGGTANAGGCAGGAGAGCCAGTCAGAAAGAATGCTGTAAAGAAAAAGGGTGGAGTCACCAGCTAGAAGGAGAGAGAGCAAGACATTCAAGAGGACAGGTAAATGCTATGAGTCATGTGACAACATGTAGATTGATAAAAATGGGTTAATTTAAGTTATAAGAGCTAGTTAGAAACAAGCCTAAGCTATTGGTTGAACATTTATAATTGATAATAAGTCTATGTGTGGCTATTTGGGAGCTGGCTAATAGGACAGACTATTCTGCCTACAAATGGTGTCCAAAATCCAGGGCCACATACATACACATAAAGCCTGAGAAAAGTTTTTAAAAGTTCAGAACATGGAGTCAAAGTAGTTTTCTCGTGATCACCTTCTCTCAGCTAGGCTAGATACTAGCAGCAAATAGAGGCACAGCTCTTTTAAGAGGACCTGCTGACACACACTTGTATGGGATTCATGAGAAGTGGGTAGCACAATACTCAGTGCTGTGAAACTAGGTATAAATGCTTACAGTAGCATGNATACAGAAACTTTCCAGAGCTGGGGCAATAAATGTGGCTCCCGCTAGTACCTCTGCCATGAGGCTAGGCTTTTAGGGAACTGGGGAGGATGGGGGGAGCCAGCTGCCAGTGCCATGTACTAACTAAGGTGATCCACTCAGGCAGCTCACGTAGCAGTTTAAGATTTGTCTCATGGAATCAAAGAACACTATAGATGCTCAGTAAAGACAGATCCAGACTGAAAAAAACCTTCCAAACAGGTTACAGTGTGTTTAAAAATGTACATAGGCTTTTAAAAAGAGAGAAAANATATAGGTAGTCACAGAAAAAATAGTTTAAAAATAATATTAAATTCTTTAAAGAGAAAATAAAAATAATAATTAAAAAAATAAGCCAGGTAGAGATGGGAAATACACAGGGAATATGGGTCTTGTATGGTGTTGTATTAACTTTAAATGTTTTGATTGCTGATGAATGAGCAATAGCTGCTGAGAGACATTATGGAGGTTACTGAAATAAACCAACCTATAAACTTTTAAAATAAGTGTCTTGACTTCAAAACAGAAGTCAAAAGGTGTGTTGCTTTGGGGAAGAGGTTATGCTTTTGTTCCCAGAGAAAATAAAAGGCCATGGATTCATTAAGGGTTAAAGAAGATAAGGTTTGATCAGGAGAGGCACCCTGAAAATCCCAGCTACAGACATAAAGAAAATAAAAACTACAGGACACCTGACATATATTTTATCTGCTCAAAAAAAAAAATCTTTAACTGACTTGCCCACACCACACATTCCATACTTGTGCTAATACAGATATGTATGTTACTATTAAAAGCTTATGTGTTTTCAGAACAAGGGGATCAAACACCAATGAAAACAGATGACCCAAATGAGCCAACATCTCAGAGCGGCTCCATTGCTGTTTCCTCACAGTTCTGCACCCAGAACATCTTCAAAGCTGCTGGCTGAAATGGTCCAGCCTTACAGACGACTCCAGTTAGGACTTGACCATTATCCTGATTTTCTCAGGCTCCTCCAAAGATGCCAGCACCCCCAGAAAACAGGAAGCAGTCTGGAGACAAGTTAGATTCAAGGATCGCTTTCTACAGGAAAAAAAATGGGGAATATAGTAAAAAATGATGAGATAAAAGGGTAAATTATTGAATCTACTTTAACCCAAAAGACAACTATTAATCTCAAAATATTTTACATTGGTATTGTCTTAGTTAGGGTTTCTATTGCTGTGATAAAACATCATGAACAAAAGGCAAGTTGGAGAAGAAGGGATTTATTTGGCTTACACTTCAGCATTGCCATTCATCACTGAAGGAAGTCAGGACAGGANCTCAAACAGGGCAGGATCCTGGAGGCAAGGGCTGATGTAGAGGCCATGGAGCTGATGCAGAGGCCATGGAGGGAAACTGCTTACTGGCTTGTTTCCTCTAGTTTGCTCAGCCCACCTTATAGAACCCAGGGATGGCATCACTCACCATGGGCTGGGACCTCCTCCCTTGATCACTAAATGATAAATAGCCTTACAGCTGAATCTCATCAAGGCATTTCCTCAGCTGAGGCTCCTTCCTCTAGCTTGTGTCAAGTTGACATGCAAAACCACTCAGTACATATATGGATTTTGCTTTACTGATACAAATTTAAAGTTATTCTTGTTACACTGTATATATGTTTCTACTCTTGCTTGGGGTATTGTGCTTATGCAGCTCATTTAACAATGTGATGTATAATTAAGAAATGTAGTTTAGTAGCTAGTCATCTATAATAATCAAACTTCCAATCACATTAGGGATGTTTTCAAGGTTAAACAGATATATTTAGATAAATATATAGTCTTCAAACACTTCAAAAACCTACAGAACAGGGCGTTTAAGATGGTTAATAACCTGAGGCTTTTCATGAGAGTGAGACACATCTGTTCCTGACAGCACTAATCTATTTCAGAGAAGATGATGGGCATCAAAAAACATCCGTATGGACTTTGCTTTCTTTGTGGCAAAAGCTAGCCATTTAGGAAAAAAAAAAAAAACTACCCTTGCCTCAACTGCTGATAGTATGCTGTCCAAATTGGACAAAAAGAACACAAAAGAAAGCAACTACCAAACTTTGCCAAGAAAAAGTAGGACAATCCTTCAAAATCCCATTTCTTAAAAATGTTTGTCAGATATACTAGGCCTGTAGGCCTGAGATGGATGCCTCAATATTACAAAGAACTTTGGGTAACTGTCCAGGCAGTCAGATGACCATGTTGTTAGGTAATATTACAACCTTCTGAGGTCTTTGATGGAGTAAAAGACAAAATAATTGGACTTTAGTTTTCCTTAGTTATGATAAAAGGTAAATTAGGTACAAAACTTTAGACTTTCAAAGGTAAGATACATAATACAGTATTTTCTCTACTTTTGCCAAATACAAATGGACTGGATATTGTAACTGTAATTCTTACTTGATAACTGTTTTTATTGTATACAATTTTACTATGTTAAAGTTAAAATCACCTATTTTTATTCATTTATTTATTTATTTATTTATATTATTAAAAAGATCTTCCACTCCTTTTACATATGCCTTCTCCTCCCTCCTCCCGCCCTGCCAGCTCCCCCCCTCAACCCATCCCAACTCCCACCTCCTCCAATACAAGGTCTCCCATGGTGCGTCCCCAGATTCTGGCACTCTCAGCAAAGGTAGGACAAGAACCTCCTCCCTGTGCCAAGACTGTGCCAGGTGTCCTACCACAGGTACTAGGCTCCAAAAAGTCAGGCGCTGCACCAGGGACAGATCCCGATTCCACCGCCTGGGGGCCCTCGGACACTTCAAGCCAAACAACTGTCTCAAGCCTCCAGAGGGCCCAGTTCAGCATCATGAGGGGCTGCACAGATATTGGTCCACAGTTCATGCATTTCCACCAGCTTGGCTGGCTTCATGATCTCAATGTCCCTTGTTCATAGAA